>JASDQU010243656.1:42821-53889 GCA_032191745.1 Picea mariana | reverse complement strand
ATGTTTTATCCAACTAAGGAGTTAATGTGGTTGAGAAAATGGTTGGAAGATCTTGAAGTGAATCAATCACATGATTTTGATGAGTGTGAATCAAAGTTGTATTGTCATGGCCAAGAATCCTTCATTTTTTGAAGCCACAAAACACATTGAAATTCATTATCACTTTATTTAGGTGGAAAAATATATACGAAACAAATGGTGGATCATGCAATAATGAAGATTTTGTTGGGGATAACTTTTACTATTGCATAGATTGTTTTGGAATAAACCTCCATATTGGTAGAGTTCATATAAATATTAGATTGAACGGGAATGTTGTAGAATGTGATAAAAAAAACCATCGTATAATTTTAGTAGGTTGTATTGTTGCATTGTTTTATTTAGGTCTTGTATAAACGCTTTATGTTTTTGTCTTTTTCGTCGGAATTTGACGACATAAATCTGGATGAAATCACAATTTTATGTTTAAATTGCATTTCTAAATGTATAAATGTATCCAACTTGCTAAAAAACCCCTAGGGCACTCGGATTATACATATTTAGCCACTCAAAACTGCAGATCCAAAAATTTCTCACCAGATTTTGAACAAAATTAAATAGAAAATATCCTCGGAAAAGACTCAAAACGTAGAACATTTAGACTGTCTTTTATTTATTGTGGTTTTGGTAATTTATTTTTTGGTTGTCAAATGGTTTTCACAAATAATGTTTGGCTTAACCATTACTGGCGAACCATATTAAATATAACAAAATGTTATTTTAATATTTTTTAAAATTTAAATAGAAGTTTATTAATATTAAGCTTTATTTAAGAATAATTATTTAAATTTGTTATTGTTAAGGTATTTCTATAAATATTGATTTTATGATGATGATGATGATGATGGTTGATATCCAATGACACCAAATTTGGTCTATCAAGCCTTACTAAAGGTAATGAATTACTTGGTTTGCTTTATAATTTTATTTATGTGCTTGGAAAGCTTTAAGTGAAGCTTTCCTAAATCACCATAGTTTTGATGAGTTAAAAGGTTTTTATTTTTTGTAAGTGAGTTTGAGAATCTATATTACTAAAGGGGGGTAATGATACAAAAAAGGGGGATTCCCTGACTTGCCAAAATGAAAACCAGGCCAAGGGTTCCCGAGCTGTGTTTTTTGAAATAGGAAAGGGGTAGGACTGGACTACCACCCTGGGAAACCAACCCAGTCCTACCATATCCAGTTTTTACCTGTATAAGCACAACATACATGAAAAGGATAAACAAAATTACAGTAACAGAAGCTGAGATTGGCATAGGACTGACCCGACTGACTTGACACTAGACTAACCAGACATTAATCCAGAATGATGATATTTTTCTTTCCTTCGTCCATCGAGCCTTTGTTCTCCTCCTTTTGGGGGACTGTGCGAGTCTTTCTAATATGTGTTGGTGCTCCTTTCCCGTCAGCTGGCATGATGGACGCAGCACAGGTAGAGGTGGAACTGGGCAACCAATCATTCCATCTTGGCTTTCTAGTCTGTCTCAACCTCAGTTAGCAGTCTGGTAGTGGTCTCCAGACTACTGAGGTGCCTCAAGATTTCATTCAGTAGCTTTGCATGTTCCTTGTTGTTCTCTCATATGGTGTCCTCCCTCTCCGAGCTCACTTTGCCAATTAGCATCTTTGTTTGCCATGTCATCTCCACCGTCTTTTGGTAGAGGGTTTCCCTGGGCTTCGTTGCTCCTGGGTCAGTTACCCAGTCTACTTCCTGACGCAGAGCATCCCAGGTTTTTCCCTTGCGCTTTTCATTGATTGCCTTCTCCAGTCGGGTAATGGTTGCCTTTCCTTTTGGTGCAACCAAAGTATGAAAGGTTCCCTCCATGTATTTTTCCGCTTTCTCTATCCTTGAAATTTGTCGGGGATTTTTTGGTGTTCCCTTCCCCTGGGGGTTGCTTTTGTTGTTCATTCGCTCCATTCGCACCATCCCGTCTGTTCTATAGTTTCTCCTTTGTTGCATTCCCAACCTGTTCCTGTCTACCCGGGGGTTCCTCCTTTCCTTATCCTTGTGTCTTTCGGTAGCCTTTGCAATTGTGTTCTTCTATTTGTCTCTCTTCCTACTGTTCGATCCCTTATTGAACTTCCCCTGTTGCGGGCTCGTCCTTCTAATCATGGTCTGCCCTTAGAGGTGAAACTTCCCATCCTTTTTTCCGATCACGGTTCATATGGTCATAATGACTCAATTGTTATTCCTTTACTGGCACTTGCCCCTGCTCGCTTTATATTATGCTTGGCCACTCCCTGTACCTGGCCCTTGGTGTGGTGTAAAGATATTGATCCATGTCAATCCTTCTTGCCTTACATTATTAGTTGTGTGTTGATTGTCGTCGATGCTTTCCCACGGGCTTCCCCCATAGATCTTACTGTTGACATGATCTTGTTGTTGTGCCCTCACCTATTGTATGATTTGATCCTGCATTGTGATTGGTAATCAGGCGTTAGGAAGTCATGTCCTACCTGGGTCCTTCGGGCCTTTCGTTGTGCCTTTCTCTCCCCTCCTCAATGTGACCTTCCTTGCTTAAGTTGTTGGCCCGATATTTTGTCTCTCGTTAGGTGCAGTCCATTGTAAATTATCCTTGCGAGATGTTGGACCAAGAAGTATCTAGTTCTGGTCCTTCCTTGCAAACCACCTCGTTGGCAATTTTGTCCGCCAAGCCATTTGTTGACCTGTGAACCCAGCGCAACTCCATAATGTTAATCGTTTGCAGATGCTCCTGGATTTTTTGTAGGGAGTGTGCCAAGCGCCAGTTTTTCTGAACCTTGCCCACTCCGGTGTCATTTTGGAATCTCTTCACCGTGTTGATGACCAAGGTGGAGTCACCTTCCATGATAGTGTCGGTCATCCTTTCTCGTCTTAGAAATTCAAGACTGAGCTCCAGGGCTCCAAGTTCCACCGCATTGTTGGTTGAGTTACCCAAGCTCCCAGCGTGCAACCTGATTATGTTTCCCCCACTATCTATGATCACCCCTCCCATTCATGTCATTCCTGGGTTTCCTTTTTCCGCCCCATCAAAGTTTAACTTGAGGAACCCTACCAAAGGAGGTGTCCAGTTGCGCGCTCCTAATTGGAGTTGAGGTGGTCGCCCTACCAGTGTGTTATTGCGCCCGTCTTTTAGGTGGAATGTTTCCAGGATTCAGGATTCCTGACCTGTGAGTTGCACTCTTTCGGTCTAGGAGTTGCAACTCTGCATCGTTTCTCGGATTTGTGAGATTATTGCTTCCTTGAGTTTCCCTTCTGGGAGGCTTTCATTCCTGAATATGCATTGGTTCCTTTCTTTCCATATTGCCCGGATGATCATCCCTGGCATGAGGTTCCAGAAGAGGTTTACCATTTCTTTTTCATTGTAACTCTCTTTCCAGTTGTTGATGGTTGCATTGATGTTACCGCGCATCCTATTGGACTGGCGGAAGATGTTTGTCGCCCAGTCCCACATCTTTGTTGTGTAATTACATTCATTGAGGAGGTGATTCGTTGTTTCTTCTTTAACTTGACAGAGGTGGCATCGTGAGGGGCCTATGAACCCTCTTTTCCTTAGGTTTTCCCAGGTTAGAATTCAATTGTGAAGTACTAGCCATTTGAAAATTTTGATTTTTGGCCATTGGGGGCTGCCCCAAATCTTTCCCCACTGTTGCACTAGGTCTTCTTGGCCCTGGTCTATAATGTAATTCCAGACTTCTTTTAAGTTGAATTCCCCTCCATTTTTCCTACCCCATCTTAGTTGGTCCTCTTCTTCTGAGACTACAATTTTCCTTTTCCCCATTTCCTCCTCCACCTCTTTCGTTATTGTTGCGATCCGATTTTTGTTTTGTGGATGGAGTTTGTCCCAAGTCTTCCATCTGTCGTGGTAATTTTCTTGTTTCCAATATTGATGGATTTTGGTTTTGCCTTGTGCTATCATCTTCTATTGGAGTTCCTCCCTGTCCGAATTTTCCATTATGGGTTCCTGTTGCCACGCGTCTTCCCAAAATCTGGTTGTTTACCATTCCTCACTTCCCAGAAACTGTGTTTCTGGATCCAGGTTTTGTTGCGCCAGGCTAGATTCCAGATGGATGATCCCTCTCTTGTGCCCATAAAATAAATTTGATCTTGGTTGTTGATGTCCGGGGCATACTTGGCCTTCCAGAGGTTTGCCCATGGTTTTGACTTTTCTTTGACCCATCTCCACCATATTTTTGCCCCATAAGCTTCGTTGGTTACTTGTGGGTCTTGTAATCCCAGGCCTCCTTTGTATTTTGGTTTGCAAACATTCTCCCAAGCCACCAGGGCCCATTTTTTCTTGCTTTCCTCTCCACTCCATAGGAAGTCCCTTTGGATGGCTCTTATTTTTTGGAGTATTCATTTGGGAGTAGGAAACACTGACATCATATAGGTTGGAATTGCTTGTAGGACCGCCTTGGTCAGGACAAGTCTCCCCACAAGGTTGAGGGATCTGTAAGTCCAGTTTTTCACCCTCTCATGTAGCTTGTTGATCACTCCTTCCCATGTTTCCATTTTTCATGCTCTATCCGTCAAGGGAATTCCCAAATATTTTGTTGGGAAAGTTTTGCATTCAAACCCCAAAATATTTGCTAGGTTCCTTTGGATTGTTGGGTTGGTATTGAAGAAATATATCATGGATTTGGAGTGATTGATCTCCGCTCCCGAGGCTTCCCCAAACTCATCTAAGAATATTTTGTAGGCTTTCGCTTCCTTGACCGTGGGTGTACCATGGAGTAGGGTGTCATCCACAAACTGTTGGTGCGTGGAGGTAGGGCAGTTTTCGAAGGGTTTATTGCATTTTATTTCCCCTGTTGTTGTTGCGCTTTTTATGCTTCGACTGAGTCCTTCCATCATCAGAATGAACAGGAAAGGTGATAGCGGGTCTCCTTGTCTGATGCCTCTTGAAGGCCAGAAGGGTTTGGCTGGGGCTCCATTTATTAGCAGCGAGTAGCTAGGTTTTGACACTAGACTGACAATCCAGTTGATCCAGTTTTGCACAAAGCCAAAAGCTTCCAGAGTCTTGACCATATAGTGCCAATTGATTTTGTCATAATCCTTTGCTAGATCAAGTTGGATTATCATCCCCCCTTTCCTCTGGGTTTTCAGTGTGTGTATCAATTCATGGGCATGGATGATGTTGTCCAAAATTTTCCGCCCTTCTACAAAACCCGCCTGTTCCTAGGAAATAAGTGAGGGTAGGAGAGGTTTCAGTATATTGGATATGACTTTAGAGATTATCTTGTAAACCACATTGCATAATGCTATGGGTCTATAGCGGTCTAGGGTCCTGGATTCATTTTATTTTGGAATTAGAGTTATCATTGTGGCATTTAGCACTTTCAGAATGTTGGTCGAGCGTCTGGAGTCTTCCACTACCCCATAGACGTCATATTTGACCACTTCCCAGGAAGCTTTGAAGAATTCCACTGTGAAACCATCTGGACCTGGGGCCTTTCCATTAGGCATCTCCTGGACCACTTGGTCAATTTCCTCCTTAATGATGGGTTTGTTTAGGCTGATATTTTGTTCCTCGGTAACTAGCCTGGGGATGTGTTGAGTTATCCTTTGTATGGCCTTCGTTCGATCTTGGTTGGGTTCCTAGGCTATCCCATGGAAATGGTTTACCAGTATATTTTTGATCTCCTTGTGGGAATCTCTCTCGATCCCATCCTGATCCTGAATTTTTAGGATTTTCTTGTGGGTTCTTCTAGCAATGGTGGTTTGGTGGAAAAACCTTGTATTCTGTTCAACTTCCTTTGGCCACCTGATTCTAGACTTTGGTGCCATAGAGTCTCTTCTTGCTGGCATCTTGCTTCCCATTTCTGGTTCAGTTGGATCTCTTCCTTTTTTCGGTCCTCTATATAACCCTTGTCTATGCATATTTCCTGGAGGTTCCTCATTCTATTTTCAATAATTCTTTTTTCTTGGTTTATGTTTCCAAAAATTTCCTTGTTCCACTCCTTGAGTTTATGTTTGATGTACTGAAGTTTCTTGTAAAGTTTGAACATCCTTATCCCTTGTTTAGGTTGTGGCTCCCGCCACCAATGGTTGATGTTCTCCTTGAAGGTGGGATGTTCAATCCAAAATTTCTCGAATCTGAAAGGTCTGTTTTTTAGTGTGGTTTGGAAGTTTTCTTCCAATTGGATTGGCCAGTGGTCTGAGACCCCCAGGGAAGGATGTTGCAGTCTAAAGTTAAACCCTGTAGGATGATGGACTCCGACACTAGGAATCTGTCTAGCCTCGTCGCTATCTGATGTTGATTTATCTGTTTGTTATTCCATGTGAACTGGCCATTACTGGTCTCGATGTCCACCATCTCCATTTTGTCAATGAACGCTAAAAAGTCTTCTGCATCTATATCCAGTCTCCTGGTGCCTCCTTTTTTCTCCACAAGTGTCGTGATGATGTTGAAGTCCCCGGCCAGGATCCAGTGGGGGTTGTTGAAGCAATCTTTTAGGTTTTCCAGGTTTAGGAGCATTTTCCTCTTCTCTTCCAACATCTAGGGACCATACACATTAGTGCATAGAATCACCTCCATGTTACCTATGATTTGCATGCTTACCGAGAGTGTGTATCTAGTGGCTTCAGCTGCTGGTAGAATCATCACTTGTGGGTTCCACAGAGTGAGAATACCACCTGCCATATGTTGTCCTTCGACGGCCAATGTCTTGTACTTGCTCCATTGTTTTTTGCAGATTGTTTCCATTCTATCTACCGTACATTTTGTCTCTTGAATGAAACAGAGGTTCGATTGTTCTTTCTTCAGTCTATTTTTAAGGATTCTTTGTTTTCTTGGGTTGTTTAAGCCTCTAATATTCCATGTTATAATCTTCATTTAAACATGTGGGGGGGAGTTGGGAAATATCTTCTTGATCTTACCTGAGTTTATCAGCAGGGCTCCTAGTTCCTATAGGGCTACGTTGTTTGATTTCCTGCCTTTCTTCCTTTGCATCTGCTTGGGTGAGAGTTTTGGTTGTCCCTCGCCTGCTTTGATTCCTAGGTGTCCTATCTCCCCGTGTGTGCGCTTAAGCCCTCTGGATTTTGCTCCCTTTGGAGGAATAGGTATTGGATGTGGTCTAGTTGCTCCAATGGTACACTGTCTATGCCCTGCCTTTTCCATTTCTCCAGTATGCTCGGGAGATCTATTCCTTCCCTTTCCACAATATCTATGAGGTCCGGATCTTCCATGCCTATCTTTCTTGGTGTCATTTCCGCGTCTCCATCTGCCTCCTGCATGGGTGTGTTGGCATCTCTGGTTTCTCTGTTCATAGGAGTTGCACTACCCCCATGCTCCATCTGATTGCTTGGATTGTTTTTGTTCTCATTTGTGGCTTGGTCCTTAGATTCTTTAGCTTTTTCCTTTTCCTTTCCTCCTTCCCCTTTGTAGGTCTTGTCTTTCCCTTCCGTTCTGGTCCTGGCTTCCAGATTGCTTCCCATTGGGGTTTTATTTGGTTTCTTGTTTTCTATGTTTCTGTGGTTCGGTTTAATAAACCCTTCCTCATCCTGCTATATTTTGGTGTTTTCCGCTTCTTGTTTTTTATTGAGAGTGAATTCTCTGAATAGGTGTCCATGTTCATGGCATCTTCCGCATCTGAATGGGATCTGCTCGTAATCAATGCTTTGTATCCATTCCTCATCCTTGAATTCCAGGCTTATGGCTTAAGGGAGTGCCCCTGAAACATCCATCTCTATGCATATCCTTTCATAGGAGGTATATCTCCCTTTTAGGGTTGCTTCCAATGTCTTCACATATTTTCCGAGTTTGTTCCCGATTGCTTCGAAGGTAGAGGGTAACCAGTTGTCTAGCGGAAGGGAGTAAAGCCGCAGCCAGGCGGGTGCGTTCTTGAAGGTTTCTTTCTCCAGGGAGAAGTTTTCCTTCCATGGATGCATGTACAATCCTATTGAGGCATGGAAGTACAACCCCCCCTCAAAGACTTTGTCCCTGTCCTCCAAGTTCATGAATACTGATATGAAGAAGCCTTTCGAACCCAGATGGAGTTCCACTTCACCATCTGGTTTCCAATGATATTTTATCCAGTTGTGCGGCATTCTTTATGTGGGCCATAGACCCATGAACTTGCAGATTAGTGCATGCATCTTCATCTGGTCCCGGTAGAGTTGCATTTGTGGATCTTCCAGTATTACCTCGGGTATCAGTTTTGTTTTTGGTTTACACAGGTTGTGCCCTTCTACCCCATTGGGGTTCTCTGGTTCTTGTGTTGCATTCTGGGTTTCTCTGGCTTCTTCCCCCATGCGGTCCCTTTTTTCCGAGTTACTTTCCTGATTCTTTTCCGGTCCGAAACCCGAGGTGCTCATCACAGGTTCCTTGAAACCTTTGCCTCGAGGTTCTTTCCCCCTGTCCACCACTACCTGCTTGTATGAGGGGGTTCCATTATCGCCCCCTTTGGTAACCATGTTGCGCTCTGTTATGTTCGCGACTGTCAAACCCTATCTTGTTCCGAGTCAGTGCTTCAAGTTCAATTCTCGAGGTCGTAATGGTATTGGAAACTTATTGAAATGCTCTTGATGAGTTAAAAGGTTAGGAAGATCGATATAGTAAGAAATATTTTGAAACTGTGATCTAATATGGTGTACGCAAGTCATTCTAAGAAAAAATGATTTTCATCTTCAACCCTCTTAGTGTCACGAAGATGACAAATTCTTTTGACCCACGACATTTTAGGAATTGTCCAATGCCCTATTTCACTATGGAGATTGTAAGAGTTTGTTCTTATTTTATCGATGTTGATTTTCTTCTTTACACTATTCAAAACAGAGAGATACTTTTGATCTTCAAGATTGTGGTTAATCATCTACATACATCATCTCACATTTTATTTATTCTCTAATTCTATATCGCACCACACTTTCTCCTTAAATTTATATGTAATAATATTTTCAATATTATCATTACTCTATAGAGTGACCTCTACCTTTATTCTCCAATGATTTAGTCGAGACTTGACATCTTTATGCCAACCCCACTTGAGTTGCGGGTGATTTTGATTGGACTTTGAAACAATCTTAGGAAGCATCTTGTCTTCCATTATGTTTATCTTGTTCTTATACATTAAATACCTAGTCATAGATGTGCTCTCAATGGGTAAAAGAATCACTTATATGAGGAGGATAGGATAAGGTGCATTGCTTTTAATTTTGAGATTATAAGTTATAAAACACTTTTGAATTTGCTTTGTCTTTATCCACATTCTCTAGAGATGTTGTAGCCCCAAACTTGACAACCATATAACATGAGTGTCGAGAGTCTCAAAGAGGATTTTCTTCTTATCCCATAGCTAAAGGTCCCATGATTTACAGTTGTTTTCAAGTCCATAATAAGCTTTCAACTTTCATTTATCCTTTTCTCAATGCTATAGTTCCAGTTAATCTTGTAATGAAGATCGATTTTGAGATATTTGTATGTAGTCACTTCCTCCAAGCTATTGTTGTCATACACAAAATTTGTATGTAGTCACTTTCGAGATATTTGTATGAAATCACTTCCTCCAAGCTCTTTTTTGTGGCTTTCTAGCCATACGTTGATATTCTTTTCAAAAATAATTCCATATAATTTGGATAAAAGCAGGATAATCATAATAGTTCTATAATTAGAGGGTTATCCCCACTTATAAAAATAGGCACAATGAGGTCGAGTCCAAGGTTTAGGGAATACCTGCTTAAATTGAAGAGTTTGTGGATGTGAGGGATTGTTTTTATCCTCACTTATAAAAATAGGTGCAATGACGTTGAGTCTAGGGTTTAGGGAAGAACCCTAGAGAAGCCTTGATTTACTGTGAAATTGAAGAGCTTGTGGATGTGAAGGATGATGATAGACCCTCCATTTTTTAAGATTTTTGCTTGGTAGCCTTTGATGTCCTTAACTTTTCTTTTTGCAACCCACTTAACTCAAAACACTATGTTTTCTATAGGAAAAACTTCTTCCTCTATAGAAAGGATTTGAATGTTGTCCACAACATCGAAGGATCCAAAAAGATTTTTAAGGTAGGAATTCAAGCCCCTGAAGGGAATCATATTGTTATTTTTAGTTTTATGATTATAAATTTTCCTTTAGGATTTCTTAGAATTTAACTTAGATATGTGCAAAAGCTTTTCTTACTTTCTATTTATATAGTACCATTTTTTCCTTTTAATTATATCTTTGTATCTATTAATATTCTCTTATTTTAAGGATTCATTAGAAGCATTCTTAATAGTTTTTTTAGCAATTTTATACTCTTTATCATACCAAGAGTTGGTCATTTTTTTTTCCATTTCACATAACACTTGGATAGAGAACTTGTTAACTAAAGTAGAGAGGATTGTCATAAAATTATAATAAAAATATTAATATTGTTATAGGAGATTTAATTCATTATCTAAATCTATAATATATTTTAATAAGTAAATACTTTCATTAGAAGCATTTCTAATAATTTTTCTAACAATTTTATATTATTTATCATACCAAGAGTTGTCATTTTATTTCCTTTTCACATAACACTTGGATAGATAACTTGTTAACTAAAATAGAGTGAGAAGATTGTCATAAAATTATAATAGAAGTATTAATATTGTCATAAGAAATTTAATTCATTATTTAAATCCTTAATATGTTTTAATAAGTAAATATTTAAACTTGTAAATGTATTATTTTTAAAAACCCTAATTATATATGTTAATAAGGTTACTAAGCACGGTCCTATGTATTAATGAAAACAAATAAATAAACCTAGCTTTAACATATAATTGGTTTGGTGATTAAAAATAAAATATTTTATTATTTTATCAACTTTTTTTATTTTTAATTATTAATCATAGGTAAAGTCTCAAATCTAAATATCAATTTCTTGTTAATACAGAGTGATTGTTAAAGTCTCGATTCCAAACAGTATTTTATTTAAGAATACTGAGTAATTGGTGGAGTCTCAAATCTAAATAGTATTTTTTTTAATAATGAGTAATGAAGCTTTGTGATACTTTCCAAGAACAACAGATTTGATTATGAATCTTTGGCCACTAAAATACAGACCTGTCCGTCGTTCAAATTTAATA
>JASDQU010243656.1:5628-16961 GCA_032191745.1 Picea mariana | reverse complement strand
AGTAGACATGCCTTGTCTTACATAGGTTGAAGTCGTTGATTGACTTCCATCACTTTTCTTTGAATCATATGGATCTGATTCTGATTTGTGCGTTGTTCTTGATATCTCTTCATCCTTTCTACAGCTGACAGGGCCTTCAGTTGTGCCTGTGGTGTATATGCATTCTTCTTCTCTTCTTGGAGTTGTGACTCCAGTGTCTGCAATTCTGGATTTTCAGTGAGATTTTCATAGGTCTAGGTGCAGCAGTTACTGAGTTCCTTGCACTCCAAGGCAAGAGCTTTTATTGTGTCAACTGCGCTGCAGGAAACTACTTCTCTTTGGTTCCTTATCTCCTGTGGGATTTCAGGTACTGCGTGGAGCTCTAAGTCGGCGATGCATTGTTGTAGCTTCTGAATTACCTCTTCCATTTGTGCCACCTGTTGTGGAACTTGTTCCTCGGTCTATACTTCGACGACTGTCACAGATCGAAGTGCTTTTTGGACCCTTTCCTTAACTTCAAGTTGCTCGGTGAGCAATTGTTCCTTGCTTTGTTATAGCTCTGCTTTTTCTTCATCCCATTTCGCTAGTAGAGCGAGATTTTCCTTTTCTGCAACACTTCTTTGGTCCTCGAGGTCTTTCTGTACTTGCGCTAAAGCCTGGGTGGCTTGTGTTGTTTCTCCCTAAGCTCATCGAAGGCAAGCTTCAACTATATCAGCAATCTAGTGTAATTGAGTAGGCTCATCACCTAGTTCTGGTGTTCCAACTATCAGGGGCGCAGTGGATACTGCGTGGCTGGACTGTAGTGCCTGCTGCACTCCATGGATCTCATCCTTAATCCGACTGAATACCTCCTCCTAATTAGCTTCTTGCTTCTCTGCTATCTATAGCGAAGCATCATTCAGTGATGTGACGATGAAGTTGAAGTCATTTGAGGTGAGGGTGGTCTCGAATTTAGTTCTGGTTGCTTTCATTTTCTTCCTTGAAGAAGGTTTCGAAGGGGAAACCTTCCTTTTCTTCGATGGATCCTCCTTGTCTCTTGGCAGTGTAACCTCACCTTTCTTCTATTCGACTTCTGTGCCATCACCTCCTTTCTCTGCTGAGATGGATGCGGTCTTCATGAATGCGTTGTCTAAATTGTGGACCTCTTCGGTCTTCTTTATCTTGCTAGGTCCAGCTGTATCCAGCATAGTTTCGGGGTTGTCAACATCGAACATCTTTGCGGGGTCCGCTGGAACAAGGAGGTCCGCCGACCATTCCTTGGTAATATCCTCCAAGTCATCCTTTGTTAACTTGTAGTATGACTGTAGCTGATATTTATGCTCATCGGCGCGCATGATGATATAGATGAAATGGCGTTCTGCACTGAGTTTCATTAAGGGTCTAAACCTGTGAAGTGTGTTCGGGGTTATGCGAGGTGTGGCCTGTATGGCTACCTTCAACTGGTTATAATATGTGTGGAAGACGACATTTGATTTCCACTGCTTGTTCATGTCGCTGGAGTACCACAGCGTACTGAACTTCGTAGCTAGAGGTTCAAATGGCTCGGTGTCCGAGAAGGTCACACTTTCCGGCATCTCCTGTGCGATGAAAGTGATCTGGATAAGAAGCCAGCTGAAGTGGAATTTGTATCCCTGATCCTGTGCTTCCCTAAAATCTAGTTCTAGCTGGTTCACGAGGTACTTTGCCCAATTCATCTGTAGTCCCTCTGCGCACTTCCCTGCGAGGTCGACTACGAATCCAATTACTTGGTTCGGTCGTTTCTTGCGAACTAGCTTGCCTACGATCAACTGACAGGCAAGGTGCACTGCATTGCTCTGGATAGAGGCTACCTTGTAGCCTCGCATGCCCTTCTCTACATCATCGTAAGTATCCTTTATTCTCTGGGTGAGAGTGTGATCTGTGATATTTCCGGGGTAGAAATATTGTGGGTCAGGGCATTTCATTCTAAGCCCTATGATTTGATTAATCAAATTCAGATCCACTGTGATGCAGCGGTTCAACCATAAATATCCTCCATGATAGCAGGACATCAACAAATTGACGCACGCGTTCACTTCTTGATGCCTCCCGAAGTGAGGAATCTTCATTACATTAAGCAGTGTGGACTGTGCGAGGTTCATGGTCCATTGTTGGGGAAAGATCTTTGAATTCTTTCCCTTGGGTCTAGTCAGATACTTGTATGGGGCTAGCATATTGTACACTTTCCTGTCGCCGAGGTTGAAGTCACTAAACTTCAACGTTGCGATCTTATCCCAGTCTGCGCACACTGCGTGTATCCCCTTCGAAAGGTATGCAGTGACCAATTCATATTCAAAATCTCTGGGCACACTGTCTCGGTTTATTGCGCTGCTCAGAGGTGGTAGATAAGCAGGTAGAATGCTTGGAATCAGCCTAGCATTCGCGATATTATCTTTGTTCTTCGTTCATTTCTCATCAGCTGGACGGGATGGTTCAGCTCGAGCAGTGGACGGAGAGGCCAATAGTTCTCTCGTCAAATATGCTTGTACACCTGTAGACACTCCTCTCTCCGACATGACTCTCTTTGTCATCAAGTCGATCAAAACTTCCTCAAAGGCTTTCTCTGCAGTGCTTAATGCTTCCGACATACGCATTCAGGGTAAACAATTCGCGGGATCGGGGAACAATTCAGACATGGTAATGAGATAGAGAAAGAGAGCATAATGATCACTGTATAAACTCGGCTTAGGCTGTGGGCTCGAATTTCTCGATTGGAAAAAGTGTTCTCGGTGCATGGTGCGACGAGCTAAATAGGTAATTCGACAACGGTTGGCTTACAATGGGTATGAGCCTCCATTAACTCCTGTTCGATCTGTTATGGCACGGTCCACCGATCAGATGACGAACCTTTATTTCTTTTCTGTTCGTTTGGAGTGGAAGTCGAATGGATATATCGACCCCAACGGCTATATTGCTTTGTCATGGCGAAATTCCATGTCTCACTGTCCTGATATCTCAGCGAAGCTCCAATTCTGCAATTTTTCTTTCTGGGAGGTCTCCTCTAGAACCTCCTGTAACCTTTCAGTATTAGCCCTCTTTTTTCTTAACTTTCTAGCCTTCTTTCCAGTGAGCTTCATCTCAGTAATTCTTTTCTCATTCTGATTCTTTTCTTCTTTGGTCTTAGTTACTTTGCACTATTGAAATTATTTCCTAGGGTTCCTGGATAATACTTCTTCTTTGTCTGGGATAGGTAATTCAATCTTCTGAGGATCCTCTAATGTTCTCTTAGCTTCGACATTCAGGTTGCTAGTATTAAATATATGCGATCTTCTCTCCTGTTCCTCAATCAAGTGCGCAATCCTTCTAGTCATAAAGTTTTTTAACTCTTGCTTCTTCTGTTCCAAAAATTCTTCTTCTTCCTTTCGTCTGGCTTGATCTCTATCAATCCAAGGTTTTCGTATTTGCATGGTAAACGGGGCGTTGTCTTCAAAAAATTTAATAATCTCAATAATCTCAAAGTCTTCTTCTGTTGAAGTTCCATTGACAGTCATAGGTATCCGAGCAAGCTTTCCACATAGGTTTACTAGCTTTCCTCTGAATAAACTTATTCCTCCTAGTGAAGGGATCATAGCAGGCCTTCCTATAGATTCCCAAGTTCTCGCTGTCATGATATTCACCTGTGTTTCCTCATCTAGAACACAGTTAATGTCGAAGTCTCCTATTCTTGCTTCGATGCATTCCTTTTCTTTGAAGATCTCTGATAAACTGACATTTCGGTGGTCATTCAGGGTTTCTTTCATCTGTAGCAATGCTTTATCTGATTCTTTCTGAGGTTCGTTCGTAGGTTCTGGATTTTCCTTAGGGTTTTCTTGATTCAGGTTCATTCTTTCAATCTTAGCAATCATTCTAGGGAAATCCAATACTTCATGGTCTAGAGATTTACAACAAAGACAACTAGGTCTTCCACCAGGGAATTCCTTAGCAAGATGTCTCAGCCTTCTGCAACTGTAACAGAGGGTTAATCCTCTCTTCCTTTTAAATGATCCCCATCTTCTTCTGTACTGCACACTAGGATCGTGGGAGCTAACCTACAACAAATTCTTTCTAGGATCCTGCATCCATTTGTTAGTCCAAACATTCTTTCTTTGCATAGGTATAATATATCTTTCACTGTTCTTATCAGATCTACTCATATCAAATATTCTTTCATCTATTAATGACCTAGATTTCAAACTAGGACAAACTCTATTAAACAGAACTAGATCCATATTCTATAAACAAAAATTTCCACTTATCTTACTTCTACAAGGCACAAAGCTTCCAGATCTTAAAACTTTTAACTATTCTTACCTTTATCAAAGCACAGAGCTTGCAAATCTTACCTCTTTTAGTCAGAAATTTCCACTTTTACCTTTCTTAGAGCACAAAGCGTTCAGATCTTGCTTCTTTTCTTCAGATCGAACCTTCTGTCTTTAGCACAGAGCTTTATAGATCAAGTAGAATACTGCACACTAGGGCACAAATCTACGCACAAAGCTTTCACAATTTTGGTATGAATCTTTGCACAGAGCTTCCTCTTTCTCAGTTCCCAACAATCACAGTTTCAGGTCTCGACAACGGAACCATTTGTTGGCACAGGCGCAGACCCAGGTTTCAACGCTACAACAACACACCAACAAAACTCTAACTACCGACCCTTTCGGAAACACTTGCAAAGAAGATGAAGTCTCACCCGAGGTAGAGGCAGGGGTGGTTGCAGGACTCAAGTGTCTGCAACATTAGCTGGGACACAGATCTGTGATTAGAACACTTAATAAAGCACTTAGCACCATTAGTTCCTCAATATACAATCAATAACCACTTCACTTATAAGACAGAGCTTCGTAACATTCACACTAATCTACAGTATTCAAGCACTTAGCATATACAAATGGATCAGAATGAGCATATCAAACACTAAGCATGAATATCTAGATCAGATCTAACATTCTCATATATAATAAGCACCAAGCATGAATATATCTATCTAAACATATCAAATCATTTCGCATATAATATGTAAATACATCAAGACAAAGCACATCACACAAGGTTTACGTGGTTCACCCCCACCCAAAGCAAACATTGCACAAGGGGTTTGTGATAAATCTTCCACCACAGAGTAATTCTGGGCGGCCTTTGCATTTGGGTTGTGAGAAGATTTTTTAAATGCACCTTTTGGAATGCATGTCATTGTTTCTCCCAACGTCTTCTCAATCTGTAGAGGAAGAGATGGGAGATCGGCTTCTTTACCCTTCTCAGAAGCGCTTGGTTTACTATAGTCATGCGCAATAGTTGATATGAAAGAATCACCCCTAACCATATATACGTTCGCAGATGAGGATTGTTTGGAGGCGAGAAGCTTTGTTGGCTGCCCCCTTCTGTGCTTGTAGAGGCTTGAGTTAGATTTTGCCCATGTTAAAAGGGATTAATCAACACTACCTGTTGTTGTTGTGTGACAAACTTTTGAGCCTCTGCAAGTCGAGGACAAATATGGTTCGGGTGGTCTTCCGCGCACAAGCTGCATGTATACCTCGCCTTTTGTTTTTCTGTGTTGTCCCCGCCAGCATTATCAGTGGGTTTTTTATCCCCCTTACCCTTCTTTCGTTGTTTTTTCTTCCCTTCAGGCTGTTGGGTGGCCTTTGGGTTAGTCGACTGCACGGTGTGTACTTCCGACGTTTGGGTAGGGGGAGCAGCCAAAGAAATAGTTTGGTTGGCCACTATGTGTTGTATGGATAACTGTTGCAACTATTTTGTCAATTGCTCAGCGGGCTTGGTTTGTGTTGAACCAACAATACCATCGGCATGTGGTCCAGCTCTCTGTCTAGTTTTATCCAGTATCGAACGTGGCGCATCTGGAAAGATGTTGTATAATAAACTAGACTGAGAATAGATGAGCTCAAATTGTTGAGCCCTCATGATGGCATTTTCCTCGGAGAAAACTTCGGAGGTCACGACGTCTTTGGATAACTGCGGGACCAAAGACTTAAGGAACCACTCAAGCAGGAATGTTGGTGGGACTGGTACCTTGATTAAACTCTTCCAGTGTCTCCACTCTCAGATATGATCAGAGATATGGTCCGTTGTTGTCTGTTCGAAATTGGCAAGCAGCTCTGTGCCAGCATCGTATCTCACAGGTAACTGGAAATGGTTAAGGAAGACCATCGCCAGTTCACCAAAAAAAGAGTATCTTGAGCGATCGAGCTCGATGTACCATTTCATGGCACTCCCAATAAGAGTATGTTGAAACAATCGCAATTGTACATAGTCATATTTCAATGAGTTAGATGAGCACCAAAGATGAAAGGTAGTCACATGATCACCTGGATCTTCATTAGGCTTGGCCTCGAACTTTGGAATGTCCAAAGGAAACTTCGTCAGCATAGGAGGCCAACGTGGATCGTGACAAATAGGATCATTTAACAACCTTGTAAAATCTGGCAAGTGTAAAGCTACCAGGAATGGTAGTTTGGGTTGTTGCTGATAACCTGGGAAAAAGGGTCCTGGACTTTGACTGCCACCAGGTTACCAGGAAAAATTTGGTTGTTGGGCCGGATTCTAATAGAAACCATGGCCTTGACCAGCGTAAGGATTTTGCATCTATGGAGGCATCATTGGCTGATTTCCCAAAAAGGACATAGAGTGTTGGGCATGCATTGTATTCAAAGGACTTTGGGAAAGATTACCCCATGTCGGTCCTGCGGGGAGAGGCATAGTAGTCTGTCTGGGGTTCCATTTACTGTGGAAAGAATTACCCCAGAACAACATTCTGGAGGAGGGAACGGATCCTTGTCCTGAATTCCAAGGTCCTGCTATGTGTGCCCCTTGTGCAAGAATAGTACCCTGCGCAGGAGTAGATTGTCCAAAAATGGGGTTGCCCCCAGTCGGGAAAGGGGCTGATGAGAAAGTGTTGTTACCAAACGTCCTGTTCCAAGAAAACGGTGTCGAACCTACCGGCATACTGTGCGAAGGTGTTCCTTGACTCCCCGCTCCAAATAAACTATTGTGTGTAGGCTGCCCAGTGGACTGCTGATGCGGACCACCAAGCAAAGGAGACGAAGGATGGATATGACCTCCTGCATAAGGAAAAGCGTTAAAATGGATAGGAGTGCCCCCAAGGTGACCTTGCAGAGGAGCGCTAGAGCTCCCTGCCCCCAGACCCAAAGTCTGTAAAGGGGAGTAATTTAGTACAGAAATTGTACCCAAACTAGGCATATCGTATGAGAACGGAGGGCCTGTCACACTAGGTGTGAAGGGGGTTGTGTTCGCCGCCATAGACGGGTTTGGTCCACTGTGCGACATAGTTGCGGCCGAGACCATGGTGGCTCGGATCGACGATGGTAGGTTAGGAGATGACTCTCCTGTGGTGGAAACTGTGGTGGGAATTGAAGAATTCCCAGAAGAAGTAACATCATTTGTTTCCATTGTTGTGTGAGGCACTGTCTGGCGTTTGTGAAATTGGATTGGTACAATAAACAGTGCCAAGATATCAGTGGTTAGGGTTTCAAACGAGCCGAGAGTGGTTGCTTCAAGGTCCAAAATGGTTGATTCCTCCGGAAGTTGTTCGGGCACAAAGGTTTGTAACCCGGTCACTTCAAAAGACCCTTGTTGGTCTAGCTTCCGCCTTAATGGTGGCGGGGGTGGCTCCAGTGTGACCGGCGGCGGGCCAAGAAGCCTTCATGACCAGAAGAGCTTAGGATCCTCCACTGTGTGAGAAGATCCAAGACACGCTAAGGTATTCTAAACATTCAAAAGTAACACACACTAAAAAAGAATCCCCTAAGAGATAAGACAAGCGATCACTAAACTATTTGGAAGAACATTTACAACAACCAACACTAGAGAAACTTACCAGTGCAAGTGCAACTCGAACACGGAACACCCTCCGGGTATACTCTGCAAAGCGTGGCCCGATGTCTGTCCTAGGTACCGCGGTATACCCCCGCAGTCACCTGTGTATGTCCCTAAAAAGATTGGCAACTAGGTTTCCAGCACGCGAACAGCCACCAGGTGGGTACAGTCGAAAGTCGGGTAGACCACAATGAGCAGGGTATCGAGCCCGAAACCTATCAAGGGTATCGAGAGAAAATGTTCCGGAATACAACTGAAGACCTCAAATGGATTCGAGGCCCATGAATCCCCGTGGAAAATGCAAATGACGAAATCCCAAAACAAGCCCTCTATATGTGTTCTCCACTACGATTGGTTCGACTTTGGAGAGGTTATCTCCGCTACCTTTCCGCACGCGACCTCATGTTTATCCCCTATGTTAGAGGGGGGTCCCGGATAACTTCCATAAAACTGGACTTAGACACTCCCTATCTCAAACTCTAATGTTTGGTTTTGAATGGCCTTGAAGAGTTTCCTCTCCAACCTAATCCAAGGCCCTAGTCCTGAACTAGTTTGTGAACCCTACAAACATAAAAGTCTAGTAGATTTTAAAATTAGCGTTGCTTTTATGGATTTGTCTTACATCAAGGGGTATGAGGGTGAAATTGATGATGTGTAAAAGACGAAAGCAAAAAATGAATGAAAAAGCTGGAAACAAAAAACTTTTACTAAATGCAAAATTTCAACAACTTTTCACAAAGAAAGATTTTTAATTTTTCTAAGATTTTGGACAACAAACTCAAGGGAATTTCACTCGACTACGAGCTACTTATGATCTAAGTGGAATGCAAAAACTTACGAAATAAAATACTTTTCTCTAACTAATGATGCACAAACACACTCTTCAACCAAAGAAGAAAATGAAAATAGATTTTTTTTTTATTTAAATGCTAGTAAAGCAAGAAAGGGAAAATACCGACAAGCAAAAAACCAAGAAAAACAATTATGGCTTAAAGCACAGATCGCAAAGAATCAGATTAAAGAATCACACAATGGAAATTAAAAAAACAATGACTCTCACGCTTGTCTAAAAACCTTAAAAAAAAAAAATTGTTTTAATATTTTTCTGTCAACTATTAACTGAGAAAAAGCAGGCTAAGGGTAAGATGAATCCTAAGCTACTGACTGTTCAAACATAGATTCAAACACCTGAGAGGAATACTTCTTATCAAAGGAGGGGATGACTACCCCACCCTAAACAAAAAATAGCCTGTACAAGAACGCGACTGTCACTCAAACAACACACGTGCAAACGTGTGCAGAACAGAGACAGAGGGCGTGTGCACGCGAGCTGACCTTGTGCAGGCCGCGTGTATATCTAAACTCTAAGAAAAATATGAAAATAGACAGACCAGACCAGGAAGAGGCCTCTGGTATTGATAACCAGGATCCCTTGAAGTCTTGGATACTCTTTCCAACAGAAAAACAAATATTGCAGGAAAAAATAATAATGCAAAAACCAATCTGAGATAGGACTGTTAGCAAGCAAGACTCAGACAGAATTCCAGAAAACCCCCTGAGAATGTGTGATTCCAACAGGGAAGAGGAGGACTACCTCTAAGGTTCTCTGAACTCCTACACGCTACTGCTATCTCTACAGCTAGCGTTCACACGTAGGCTGTCAAAGTATAGGGCACGGGTACACGCGTTCAGGCCTTCTGCAGGCCGTGTGTACCTCTGTGTGTCCCGAAAAATACAGTCAAGCAAAGACAGGCAAAGACTCCCTGCTAGCTCATACCTTACAGAAAAAGAAAAGACAAGCAAAGAAAAAACAGAAAACCTAGTCTTTAAACTACCCAAAAACTTAAATAAATTCAGGAACCCTAAAGAGTATTCTCCCCAGTACGGTCGCCAATTTTGTTGTTGGGAAAAACACCATACGGACTAGAAAAATAGAGTTTAGAATTTGCATGCAGATTTGACCGAATAGAAACTACTTTTTTACCTACATCCCAAGATTTAAATCCCCTTTTCTCAGTAAATGCATGGAAAGGACCACCTACCTTATTATCGGCATTCGATGTCGATCCTCCGTTGTGCTTGATTCCTTGTTCGCAATGCTCCTTCCAAAGATGACCTGCACTCAAGACAAAAAACAACTATGCATGCATGTTACTTCTATACTCAAGGGTTAGAAATCAAGAATAAACTAATTAAACCATAGACAGTTCATGAATTGGGACGGGAAAAACATTCTCTTTATTATTTAAAGTGAGTCAACTTACAAAAGCTGAGACCGGCCACCGCTCCTTGAACCTGATCCTGGGCTCCTCTTCTTCTGTCCTTCAACTACTTTGTGTTAAATCTCCCTTGGCATGAGGAAAGGCTAAAGGGTTGGGACAATGGAATACGTAAATGGGCAAAGTTTCTTCGCTATATTTTTTCCTCCTCCAGATGGTACCCCTACCCCTTCTTTTATATGCCAGAAGGAGCTAGGGTTTTGGACGAACCCTCGACCATGCATGGCCGGGAGTTTCAGTTAACTCACCCATAGTTTTTTGTTCCGTTGGAAACTTTCCTTTTTTTGTGATTTTGTAGGTACATGGGGGCTGTTGTGAGTCAGCCAGCGTGTACATGCATGCAGTAATGGGTTAGGGCGCGTGGGCCTTTACACAAGAGGATTTTCAAAGAGTTGTTCAGCAGAGTTTTGGCAAAGAAGGGATATGAGTTGGCCTGATTCCAAGTAAGCATGTGTGGTGCAATTTAGGGTTATAACAATGTTCTTAAATGAGAGAGCCTTGCATCTTATTTATACTCTCCAAGTAACTTCCTTAAAAACATCTTCTAGGTCACTTTGCCCACTTTCCTTATTTTAGGGTTAACCCACTTCTAATTTCTCCATTAAATTTATTATATAAATAAATTATTTTGTATTCATTTTGAATTATAGTACACTCATCACTTCACTTTATTATTTACCTTCTAAAATCTCTTAAACCACTTTGACTACTTTGACCTTTTGGGGCTTCTAGATGACATATGAGGGTCCTCCAACTTCGTAAGCCCATAACTCTCAAACCGTGAGGAGTAATGTGACGTTCCACATACCACCAGAAATGGAATGACATGTACTATCCATATAGAATATTATTACCTACAAATACATCAAAACTCATACCATTATATATCAAACAAACTTGGACCCATTACCCAAACCTGGGTTTTCCAACTTCTCATGGTCATAACTCTCTAACCGTGAGGAGTTATGTGACGTTCCACATACCACCGGAAATGGCATGAAAACAATTATACATCTAGGATAGTTTCTATGAAAAATTCATTGACCTTCATCTCATTATTCCACAAATAATCATGGGTTCTCTAACCATACTTCTAGGATAACTAAATCCACAAAGTGTCCTCCCATGAGAGCTTTCACCATAAGGGGACCACTTTGGGGTTCATCCATTTGTACTTATTATCAACCATGACAAGACAATAATGATTCATATTTACATAAAACAAAC
>JASDQU010243655.1:88320-99217 GCA_032191745.1 Picea mariana | reverse complement strand
TTTGCACACATGTGATTCTTTTCTATGAACCACAAAGCGCTCTGGCTATTCTAAGTACATTTCTTCCTCAACTTGGCCATTGAGGAATGATGTCTTTACATCCATCTGATGAAGTTTCCAACCTAGAACTGAAGCAAGAGAGATTATGGTTTTGATGGAAGTATACCTTGCAACTGGTGCAGATATCTCATCATAATCTATCCCTTCCTTTTGAGAAAAATCACGAGCCACAAATCTGGCTTTGTATTTCTCAATACTCCCATCAACTGCATGCTTGATCTTGTAGATCCACTTAGAAGTAACCACAGATTTTCCTTCTGGTCTTGAAACCAGTTCCCACACATCATTCTTCATGATGGATTGCTATTCTTCCACCATGGCATCTTTCCATACTTGCTGCTTAATAACATCCTCATATATGGTCTATTACCTGAATATCTTTGAGGTCTATTACTCTCTTTGAATGTACCTGAAGGAGCAACATGTTTTTCCGTCTCTCGCAAAATTTCTCCACACCAGACATGCTTCCTCTTAGCAAGAGGTACCTCTAGAGGTCTCTCTATCTGTTCTACTAGATCCAGAATATCAAACTGATCCAATGGCTCTTCAGGTTCCTCCGTCTCTATTTCCAGCTGCAACTCTTTAGATTGCTTAAATGAATCTTCTTCATGAAATGTTACATCCCTGCTTACCTTGATATGTCTTTGGCCTGGAACATAGATCCTGTAGGCCTTGGATGTTTCACTGTACCCAACAAAAGTTCCTTTCTTCCCAAAAGGCTCCATCTTAGTTCTCCTCTCTTTCGGAACATGTATGTAAACTGGACATCCAAAAATCCTCAAGTGTCCCACTTCTGGATTTTCGCCAGTAAATGCTTCTTCTGGAGTCTTTTTCTCCAAAATACCATGAGGACTTCTATTCCGAATATAAATTTTAGTGCTTGCGACTTCTGCCCATAGTGATGTGGGAAGCTCCTGATCACACATCATAGCCTTTGCTGCCTCGCAGATTGTTCTATTCTTTCTCTCAACAATTCCATTCTGCTGAGGGTTGTAGAGCACAATTAGCTATCTCTTGATTCCTGCTTCTTTACAGAAGTCATCAAAATGATGAGACTCAAATTCCCCACCATTGTCAGCCCTCAAAGCATGTATGTGTTTTCCAGTTTGGTTTTCAATCAATGCTTTGAATTCTATAAATTTACTGAAAGTTTCATTCTTTTCCTTTAGAAAGTAGATCCATGATTTCCTAGAGAAGTTATCTATGAAAATCACATAATAAAGACATCCACTCAGGGAAGGCGTTGACATTGGCCCACATATGTCTGAATGTATTAAATCCATAATTCATTTAGACCTTTTGTTACTGTTAGGAAATGACCTCTTTGTGTTTTTACCAAGAACACAACCTCTATAGATACCATCATGTTCAAAATGAAAAACAAGCATTCCTCTTACCATTTTTTGTAGTCCGGGGAGCGCTTTGTAGTGAGTATGTCCAAACTTCTGATGCCACAACTCAGTTGCACTAACTGAATCATGAATCAATGCTTGGATATGTCTTGGAAGCTTGTAGAGACCTTCCTCTCTAATTCCAATCACAATTGCTGAACTTAACTCTTCATTGTTAGGCCATAAGAGAGCTTTCTTGTCCATAAAGGTCACCCTGTAACTTTTATTTTCCAGGACTACAACAAAAATAAGATTCTTCTTTAGACCAGGAATGTACAATATCTCCTCAATGTGCAACTCACCCCTAGATTCTAGTTGAAAATATGCTGAGCCAATTCCTTCGATTACATAACTAGCATTATATCCGAGTTCTACCTGAGGAGAGAACTTCTTCTCTTTGAAGTTCGCAAGGACTCCTTTATTTCCTGTCATGTTCCTGAAAGCTCCACTTTCCACCAACCAAGATTCAACACTGTTTGAAAGAGAACCAGAGAGTGTTGAAATAAGATAGTATTCCCTCTCGGTCTCTTGATTACTGGAAGCCCCTTTAGTCTTCGACCTTTGAGACTCATCTTCTGCAACAATAGAAGCAAGGTATTTACCCTTGTGTCCTTTTCTGATCTTTGGACAATCTTTGGCAAAGTGCCCCTTCTGTTGACAGTTGTAGCACTTCACTCTTGTTATATCAAAATCTTTTCCTTTGAAGCCGTCTCTTCTTTTCTCCTTTTGAGGAGGAAACTTATTCTGAGAAGTAAATATTTTCCCTCTCCTTGTCCTTGCTATTAGAGAAAGGTTATCTTCTTTTGAAGGACCATTTCGACTTTGAATTCTCCCTTCTTCTTGCAGACAATCATGCCATAGCCTTTCAAAATTTAGCTGATTTTCACGAGCATTTATCTCAGCCAGAAATGCCTGCCAAGAAGGTGGAAGATCATCCACAATAGTGTGGACGAGATCATCATCATCTACAGTTACACCAATGACCAACATCTGATCTCTTAACTGAGAGATCTTTGTGAAGGAGGCCACAAAATCATCCTTCTCCATCTTGAGAGTTCGAAGCTTGTTCTTTATAACCCTCCATTGACTAGGTGCCTTCTTTTCATACAGATTAGATAGTGTCAAAACACTCCTTTGCAATATTCAGAGGTGCTATAACAGGCATGATGTTATCCTTTACTGAATCAAATATTATTCACTTTGCCTTTGCCTGATTTTTCTTGAAGGTTGTCCTTCCTGCCTTGGTAGTGGGCTCTTCTACTGTATTGAACACAAAGTTGTCCAAGTCATGTTCTTCCAAAATATTCAAGACTCTGGCTTTCCAAACATTAAAGTTTGAAGCTTCTTCAAGTTTGTTCTCAGGCCTTATAGATATTGAAGTCATCTCTATAAGTACTGTGCTTGAATAAAATTCCTAAGGATCTGTGCAGGCTCTAGCAGACTGTAGAACCGAGCACTTCCACGCCCTAGAGATCTGATACCATGTTAAAATTTGAGCTCAAAAAGATAACAGTAGTTATCAACAATTAGCAATACTGTTCTTTAACCTTTAAAAAATTAGCTGAAGCATAAGAGTCATTGGAAGAAAGACATTCACAATGTGCAGAAGTATTTATCTTGGGAAACCCTCATGGGGAAGAAAACCCAACAAAATTTCTTGTGATATATATATTAGTCAATCAAGTACAATGTCAATACAATACTTATCCTTGAGAAAGAGATAAGCTACAAGACAATAACACTCATTGCTATCTTTGTGTCTCAGATATCTCTCAGCCTCTACCACAAATCTACCCTCAACGTAAACTCAGACCTGTAGCTATTGTTGTTCACTTGGTTCCGTAGCTTTTGTTATTCACAAGGTTTTGTAGTTGCTGCTGTTCACAAGATTCCGTTCTGTAGCCACTACTGTTGCCTTAGATCTGCCCTTTAATTTGCCTCCAAACACTCTAACCTGCAATAGTGGTTTGCCTTAGAACAGGTCGAACCTTTCCTTAGATTTGTGTGTTGGTTGTGTGGTGGCACCTCCCTCTTTATATAGGATAGATCACCCTAGGTTAGGGCCGATCTTAGGTAGGTTAGGGCCGACTTTAGGTTAGGTTAGGACTGACCTAAGGTTAGGGCCGACCTTAGGTTAGGGGTGACCTAGTTAGGGTGGTTAGGGCTTGTTATCACACAATTTGTACTTTGAAACAAGGAAAGGTAAAAGGAAAGCAAATTGGCATAACTTGAGGTTATCCTATCATTGTCACCTCAATAGGATTCCTCTCTCTATTTAGGGTTGTAGGCCCAGGGGAGACGTCCCCGGTGACCTGGGGGTTTGAGAAGGCAAGGTCAAAATGGCTAATAAAAGATCCCCTCTCACAAGTCACCACTAATCAGAAAGTCTCGGTTTTATAACCAATGAAGTGATAATATATCAAGGTGTACCTGCTAGAACAAAGCAACAAGAAACTATATATATTTGCAAGTACACTTGCTAGTTAGCACTTCATAAAACCATAGACTTTCTCAATAAAAACAATTGGTTGATAATAATGAAGTAAACAGAAAATTTTAACAACAATATTTATAAGGCAATACTTAACATTAAATGCCTTGAACTAACTTCAAAATGACTAAGAATCATCAACCATTGAAATCATAATGCTAGCATTTGTTAGAAGCAAACAATACAATGTATAAATCAGCCTTTTCAATTGCTTTTAGAAGCTTTTAATGCTGTAATTAATGGCTGTAGCTTATTTTAGTAACAACAACAAATATTGTTAGTAGGTTAGGCTACTCGAGGGTTAGAAATGATTAGTAGGAAGCTCAAAGAATAGGTTTTGATGGTTGTTTTGATCAAATACCCAAAAAGAGGACTTGGACTAGTGCTTTTAGGGAAAATGGAGTCAATGATGTGGCAACAAATGTTGAAGAAAAATGATAGTAGGAGAGTCAAAGACAAGATAGATTGATAGATTGGAGTGTTGGTAACCCACGGCTCCAATTATCAAACCCTAAGGGGAAACTAGCTACTAAGGTGTAGGTAACCCTAGGCCTTAGTAGATTTCCTCCCTCTTTAACTCAATGATGAAGAAAAAATAGACTAAGATGAAGCAATGGAAGGTGTTGCAATGGCAAGGCCTTAGCACATGCTTCAAGAAAAATGGCCTTTTGACAAGATCTAGTAGGTGAAGGCTTTTAAAGCTAGGACAATAACATGTGCTAGTCTTCCTAGGGTTTAATCAAGCAATTTCATAATCTTGAATGTAAATGCAAGATAAATAACACTATAACCATTCAATTAAGAAGAATTGCAAAAATATCACCTACATACACCAAGATTCATCAAGAAAATCCCTTGTTGAACACATCCACCAAGAAACTTGCCAAAATACTCCAAATTTAGCCTTCCTCAACAAGTGCGCCTAAAATTTCAGCCAAGAAACCCCAAGTATGGTGCACATTTAAGTCTTCACAAGTGTGAGTGCCAGATGATGAAAAATAAGAGTGATTTTCCCCTTATTTATACAGTTACAATAAGCAGAATTAGGTCAAAAAGGCCGACATGGCCAATTACACATAATATCCAGTTTTTACATTAAATGTCATAATAAAACCCTAAATCAAGCTGTAAAGATGATGTCATGCCCTTTTAGGGTGACATTAGGCCCTTTTAGGGCAACGCTGGCCTCTTGGAGCAAAACATTAGGCCTCCTTGGGCCTCAGGATCCTGCCACACGTGCCACTTGGCACACAACTGCCTCCAAAGTATCCAAAACATTGGGTGACATCATGGGTGACTTGGGTGATGTCATGGGCCTTCCAAGGCCTACATCATGGTGAAAAGGGCAAGACCCCCCTAGGTCCAGACCTGCTAGGCTGTCCCTAGTGGAACGTCCTCCTCTCTCTCTGGTGCAAACCCCTGATTTGTCTCTGCCCCTGGATGGGGTCTCAACATCCATCTGGTGGGATTTTAGCCCTATGGAGGTCTGAACTAATCATGTCCCCACGTGTAACTGTCCATCGGGTGTGGCCCTGCAACATCAACAAATACACCCTCCATGGGCTCATAAGTCACAGGGATCATAGCAATGTCAATCACATCTAATCATCAAGTTATTTTAAACATGTGCATGAAACCCCGTTTACCCAGACAAGGGCTCAAAGACATTATGCTATTCTACAAGCCAAGTTTGGAGGGGATGCTAGGACGTCCTATTGGGGTAATGCTCATTGGATGTGGGATGTTCTCGGGTGAAGTCAAATCCAGGCCATGTGAGTGGATGAGGTGGTAAGGGATGTCTGGGCAGTGGGTGCAGTGATAACAGGGAAATGTATGGCTTACCTGTGGGTGCCTCCTTAGTCACTGGGTTTGGCGAATTTCATCCATTAAATTCGAAATTCGCCGAACTTCATGCTAATTCGAACTTATTCGTTTAAGTTCGCCGTAATTCAAGGAGAATTCAATTTCGCACATGAACAGGGAAAAAAAATCACCCAATTTCGTTTAAATTTGACCGAGTTTGACACTGTTCGACTAGTGGTAAAAAAAGAAAAAAAAAAAACCGCAAACTAAAAACCTAAACTCTAATTCGCCGCCACCATCTATGCTACGACCTGCGTCCTGCTCCGTCGATCGAGTGACGAGTTGTCTTATTTGCTGCCACCTGTGTCCTGGTCCGTCGACCGAGTGACGAGTCTTGCCAATTCACATGTCTCTGCACTATAAGCTTGCGGTTGTGGCCCGTGTCTCGCGTCATCTTGGACAGTAGAGGGTTTTGGCTCATGTAATTCATATATGTATATTAATACATTTCATATTAATATAAACNTATATATATATATATATATATTTCATATTAATATATGTATTGTGATATTAAATTATTAATTTTAAATTTAATATTTTCAAATAATACTTTAATGATAATTATATTGAAATCGTGGAAGGTTAATATTTAATATTATGATTTCATCCCTTCAAAATATTTGTTTGAAAAAAGGACAATTTCATCAAACATTTAAACCACTACTTTTATAATACCATTTATAAAACCTGCATAAAACCACTACTTTTATAATATCATTTATAAAAGCACTTTTCAAATTTTATAGTATGTCGAATTTAATGCTGAATTTTATTTCTAAAATTTTCATTGTTGAATTTTTGTCGAACTTCAAGGTTGCCAAACTCGAACACGAACACGAACCAGGTGACTAAGGGTGCCTCTGAAGAGGGTGAGTTGCACCTTGTCATGGATGCAAATGTTTCCAAGCCCATTCATGCCTTTTATCTTTTATTCTTATTGTTTTTTCTTTCAAGAGGCTAGTTAGTGGACATTGCCTTGGCGTGGTGACCAATGGTGACATTGTTACCCATAAGCATTTCACAGAAATGAGAAGGTTGGCTCGTGATGAGATCCCTTTCTCTTGGCTATGCCACCAAGAGCCACTTTCTTGGTGTGGTGACCAGTTGAATGGTAGTGTCATACCGCTACATGCCCATGGACCTAATAGGCTGGCTCGTGATGAGACCCCCTATCCTCTAAGTAGGTGTTGATTTATTATTTTTATGGGTCCCTCTGTTTCTTGTTGAGAAGCTTTTTATTGCTTTCTCGGGGATCCCTGGGTGAAGCATCTCAAGGTTTCATTCTTTTGGATTTTATCTTTTGCCAGCTACTTTTACCCTCTGGGCCTTTAGCCCCTTATTCCCACAAGGTAAGGTACAACCCTTTGATAGTTTGGCCAATCCAATGCCCGGACCTGTGTATGGGATGGATGAGTGAGAAAATGATGAAAAGTGGTAAGTTTGGTGGGAACAGACGATGACCTTTCATGAATCCCCCCAGTGGCAACTCAAACCCTATGGGAACCAACTTACTAGGGTATCCTGTCATTCCCCCCAGGTGTGGTCAATTGGAAAGGCATAAGGTCCAAGCACACATTAGGAGCAAAAAAAATTAAATGCATGTTTTGAGAATCAGAGTGACACATACCTAAAAATGGTGCCAAGTGGTAGTTAGTAGAAATTCATAGTAGAGGAGGGGGTGCTCACCAAATGAAGTGTCTCTTCCATCAATAATGACCATAGGAGCATAATAGACACACAAACATCAAAGCACCCTCAACCAAGAAAGCTAAAAACCCCCCATATGCTGTGTCAAATGTTGGAAGTTCATCACAAATGTAGGCCGCTCAACCAAGATAGTGTCAATTCTATCAAATATGGTCACAGGAACATGATAGACACAAAATAACCTTGGGCGCTTTGTCCAAACAGTGAGATCCATCATCCATGCCCAATTTCTGCCTTAAAACCCTAGGTTGTTGAAAATGTGCCAAGGAAGTGACTGCTCACCAATAAAAGTTGCCTATCATGTCAAATATCATTGTGGGTGTACAATAGACACAACAAGAGCCAGCGCACTCCAACAAAATCTCTTATCTCCCTGTCATCGTCAAATGTCCTAGGGTGCTCCATAACATGCCCAAGAAGTGATTGCTCTACAAGATTGATTGTCTATTGTGTTTAAGATCATCAATAAAATTGAATAGGCACAAGAAAAGCTCAAGCGCTCCTTCACAAGGGCAAGATAACATGTCACCACCAAATTCTAGGTCAATACCCCCAGTGTGGTCCAAAAGGTGACAAAAAGGTGGGTGCTCCATGAGATTCACTGTCTATTTTGTTAAGTATGACCATGAGATTAAAATAGATGTGTAAAATATGAGGGCGCTCCTGCAAGACGATCACAACACCATAACGAAGCCTCCATGCCAAGAACAATATCATGAAACAAGCATTAGCACCATGAAGACAACCATCTCATCAAGGGGTATGAAGATAATCAACATCATACCAAAGCACCAGCAATATCATGGAAGATCATCAAAAAGGACTATCCTCAAGCAAAAATAAGAGTGTGTATTTGTAGTCACTTGGTCTTCCTGCAAGTTACCACTGAAATATGTGTTGAATTTTCACTATGCTAGGCTCAAGCATGAGGTTTATTTCATTTTAGCATGTACTTGAACCATAAACAAATGCAGCTGCACCATACACAAGTGCTGCAATAACCAAGATCACAAGAAAAGTTACCATGCACAAGAACACAAGAAATATCTTGGGAAACCCTTCTACTCAAGGGAAGAAAACCCAACAATCCTTTGCGATATTCTCAAGAGAAGATCCCCCAACCATAAAACCCTGCTGCACACAAGAGGGTGCTCTACAACCTTGAAACTATCGCCCAAGAGAGATGCGCACTTCAGCCTTAAATGCACTTGCTGAAATTCCGAAATTACAAGTGTGAGTGTGTTTCCTTAATGGGGAAATCACCTTTATTTATACAAGACTAGACACAGCAATAGGTGTGTCTATTCAATATTGGAACAACAAGGCCGACCTCAATAACTCAGAAATATAATTATTTATTACAATAAACATTAATTATCTTTCACATATGGTGGGGTCGACTTGTACCCTTTACATCATAATTAGGGTTACAAGTAAATCTTACACTTAGACAATATAGCAAGGGATCCACATGTCCACTAGTGCTCAGCCACTAGGGACACGTCCACTTGTGCTCAACCACATGGACGTCATACTCAACAGATCTCTATCTCAACTGAGTCTACAGGAGAATCATCTGGAGTACCATCTCAAGCCTAACTCAACTGAGTCCACGGGAGTACAAAGGCAGGAGACCACATCAACTCAACTCTCACAGAGGAGAACGATACACCCATCACATGGGTTCTCTCACAGGTCGACTCAACTCAATCCAGAGGAGAACGTATCCTGAAGAATGTCACACGACGCTGCAATCATCAACAATATGTGATTACCACTCATGTGAATATGAGGGGTAAGAGTGAACAACTACTACTTGAAGAGTGCCAGTGTGAAATGGAAGCTCAGGCCCCAATAAAAAATTGAAATCGTTTCAAATATTGTATCATTTATTGATTTGAATGATCAAATCCTTAGCAGGCAGTATTCAGTAATAGATTTGTACAATATTTGCAGCTTAGTTTCTGTTTTATATCTTGGCCAGCTGCAGTTTTTCTGTGTTTTTGTTTATATATATGTCTCTGTGTGTTCAGTGTGTGTATGTATGTATATGTATATGTACATACGAATACTGTTTTTCACTTCAAATTTAGTTAGACCTTCAGCAGTGACACTTGCCCTGCTATGTGTTATGGCTTTCCCTGAAACTATCGACAGATGATGCGGGAATCAAAGGTTTTTGAGCTGGACACCAAAGCCTGGTGAGTTTACTTCTTAGTCTAATACAAGAAAAAGTAAAACATTGCCCAATTCACTATTACTTATGGGAATCAGTCAAATGATTAGATCGGTTTTCTAAAACATTCACAAGCTAACATTATAGTTGAACATTCTCCACTAAATATTGAGAAAGGTGATGCATTTGACAAGTATTAAGAGCTATCATATATTCTGTATAAGAGATTACTTTACTGGCAAGGCTACCTGTTGTTGCGCTGTCATAGGTGTGAGACTGGGGCTTTCCTTTACATTCGTTAGAATGCATGAAAGGTTTTAAACATTTCGGGATTTAAATATTTTGGATTTTGAGAAATGGATAAGATGGTTATCATTTACAAGTACCAGGTTGATCTTATAAGTTATAAATTCTAATAGATGAGTCAATAGTCAGACAAAGTTTCCTGATTTTTGTAGGAATTTTTCAATGAACAGAATTTACACAATTACCTTGCACAATTAATGTAAACAAGAATTGTGAATCTTCATTTGTGCCACATTTTTCTGCTTCTGAGGGATCTTATCGAAATCTCTTGACTATAGTTTGAGATGATTATAACCATGTTCTAATAACCAACTCAAAATATGTTTTTCTTAATTGTTTGGGAATCGTGTCACATTGCATAATATGTTTTTCTTGTAAGAATTTCCTGCTGTTCCAAAATTGTTTTATGAATTAAGTAATTTAATTTCATTTTCTTCATATTTGTTACACTATAACTTGTTCTGGCTGATTAACCAATGGAAGACAAAAAGATGGAATTTTTGTGGCTCTATGATTTTCACAAGAAGCTAAGATGCCTTTGGATTTATCTTGAATTTATGTTCTACTGATGTTTATTACTTAAATGCACGATTAAGTTGCAAGGAAGTATTTCTTGTATGAATTGCTAATGTTCAACAATGTGTGCAATTTTAACAGGAAGAAAAGCTCCAGGAGGAGATAGGACAACTCAATGAGGAGTTTTCCCAGCAGGAGAAAAATATAGAGGCTCGCTCAGCAGAATTGCAGGATCAAGAATCACTTATTTCCAAGTGCCAGGGAGATTTTGCTAGTCTTAAAATAGAGAGGGATGAATTACAAGAGACCCGAAAGTGAGTTTCTATGATTACAGTCGATTTCTATGAGTACAGATGTTGACTGTGTTGATTTAGTGCAGTGAGT
>JASDQU010243655.1:66931-80098 GCA_032191745.1 Picea mariana | reverse complement strand
AGGGTTCTTCATCCACCACATTATTTGTTTCTAGAGGATTGGTAACTTTTTGATTTTGATTATGTTGAGGTTGCCTAGGCTTATCCCAACCACCATCTCTTGGTTGAAAGTTGAAACCTGTTTTGTTGGGCTTGCCTTTTAAAATGAACTATCTTGTTTTGCATGGCTTGGTTTTTCTGTTGGAGTGTTTCTGTTTGTTTAGCAAAACTAGCCTCCATCCTTTTCATGGAATCTGATAAAAAGGTCATCATCTTATTCTCGGAACTATTAGTGTTGACAACATTCTTCTTTGGTATCTTGAATGAGTCTATGTAACACATTTTGCTTTTGATGACTTAATGAGAAAACTGCAGTTTATGGTTTGAATTTCTTGTGTTTCAAATTTCAATGTTTGTCATTATGATTTTAATATTTATCATGATTCATGATTTATGTTAGAACTTAGAACTTAATACTAGTTGTATGATGTATCATGATTCAATCTATGATGGAATAATGAATTTGTAATATGTATCATGATATCATCATCATCATTCATGTAAAATTTAAATGTTTACAATTTTATTAATTATTTCATTTTTGTATGTGCAATTCATAAATTAATCTATATATATATATATATATTTTAATATATATATATATATATATATATAACGTGTCCTCCGTGTCCTGTTTCCAGGGGTCGCCATGCCCGTGTCCGACACTCGTATTTTCGTGTCCTCCATGTCCCGTGTCTACGTGTCTGGTGACTTAGCATATGAGATATGCACAATTTGAAATAGAAGAACTAAGAATGTAAAACAATGATATGTTCTCATACTGGCTGTCAGTCTACATGAGAACTTGACTGCTTCTGAATCTGCAAAATGGCTTGCACAAGTATTGGACTTAGCTGCTCCTGAATTCCTGCATCAGCTTGCATCTGAGTCCTCATGTTGGCCCACACACACCTATTCCTAATGTTGGTCTGCTCATAAGCTGCACTGTTCAGTTTAGTATAAATAAGGGAGGCACCCTTCTCATTTGACACACACTTTCCACTCTGAAATTGCAGCGCAAGTCTAAGTGTGCGAGCTGCAGCTAAGGAGGCGCATGTCTGAGGAGGCATATGTTTGGATGGTGTCTATCTCTCTGTGATGGTGGTGCACTAGAGGTGGACTAGTGCTGAGTTATGGCTGGACTCCTTCTTGCTGATTTTTCTTTAGTGAATAAAGCTTGGTTATTCTGTCTTTGGCATGGATCTTCTCTATAAGAAGGTGCTGGGTTTTCTCCCCTTGTGTAGAAGGCTTTCCCAGGTAAACTACTATGCTCTGCTTGGGGGTGGCACTTGAGGATGCCTATGGTTGGGGTGGCAATGGGAGAACATTGCCTATAGAAAAACGAGCAGTCCCATAATTTGTTTAGTGCTTGGTTAATCTTCTTGAGATCCTGGTTATTTACTACATTGTTAAACTAGTATAGAAATTAAACTATATTGGTACTTCTTTGTTAGCTAAGGGTTTCTAAGGAGATGCAGGCATGACTTCTTCACTTCATTAGCTAGGCATTTCTAAAGAGATGGGGGGTTGATGTTAGGTTGATACCTCTTCGTTAGCTAAGGTTTTACAAGGAGATGGCTGGTTGGTGTGAGATTGATACCTATTTGTTATCTAAGGGTTTATAAGGAGATGGAGGATTGAATTCACTTTATTAGTTATTTCTAAGGAGTTATATGGAGGGTTAACTTAGAATGGGTCCTTTCAAAGCTGCGTTGCAGGAAATGCACCCCCCCTCCCCTCGAAACGAGGCAAAACGTCGGTGCGGGTACAGTATGACCGAGAAACGCCGTGGGCCATACCGTACGACATTTCCCGATTTGGAAACGCCGTACGGTTCGACCTGATGGTGTTTCCTGGCTGTACCGACTTGTACAAACGCGTTTCGGGCGTCTTTGAGGCGAATTAAGGAAAAAAGGGGTCGTGGGGCCCCCAAACAATCAATTAAACTTATTTTTGGCAATTTCTGTATTCTTCAATGAGAATGAGGTTGATTTTCTGCCTTTTTTTTTAATTTAAAAAATAAATTTCTAGATGCAAATAGAAACCCTAAATCTCCTTCCTTTGCTATAAGAAACCACTTTGCTTCACTCATTCCTCGTTAGCAAGAGGAGCTTCCTACAACAGTAGCAAGGAGATTATGTGTGGTTTTCGTGAGCAGATTTCTTTTCTATTTGGTGAACAGATTTATTTTATGTTTGCTTAGCAAGTTAGCAGATTTTTTTGTTCTCTTGGTTTGAAATATGCAAATTTATTTTTTGTTTGATGAACATATTTTCTTCTTGTTTTTGTAGCATTCATGGCTTCTCAAGGTGCTGTTTCATCTGCCCCTAGCACTGTTAAAGTAAGCAGGCAACAAGAATACTATCCTCTTTGTAGGCATGTTACCAAGGTCAAGGCTATGGGTGCTCGTGGAGGTTCATGGGAATAGAAGTGCAATTTATGCAAGAAGGATAAGACCTTCAAGGGCTCTTACACAAGAGTCAAGGCTCACATTTTGCATGAAGGGAAGGGTATTGAAGGTTGTCAACATACTCTTGATCTGCAGGTGAGGGATAAATTCCATAAAGAGCATGATGATGCTAAAAAAATTAAGGATAATAGAGCCAAGATTGCTATACATGGCAGTAGCAAGCATCCTCCTTCCTTGGGTGTTAGCAATGAGCCAAGGATTGTTCATGAAGCAAGGAAGAGGAGGGCGCTAGAGGTCGAAAACGAGATATCCAAAGGCCCTGGAGGGCGAGGTGCAGCTACAAACTACAGATTGATGAAGATGTTCAACAACCAAAAGAGAGAAGAAACAGAGTCAAGAGTGGCAAGGGCCATATTTGCATGTGGCATCCCATTTAATGTGGTTCGGTCCCCCTATTGGAAGGATATGGTGAAGGAAATTAACGAGGCTCCTCAAGGTTTCAAGGGGCGAAACTGTGAAAAACTCAGAACAATGTTGCTGCAGAAAGAGAGGTCATTGATTCATGATATTCTCAAACCAGTTCGTAGCTCATGGACCAACACAGCGGTTTCCATTATCTCTGAAGGATGGACTGATACAAAACGAAGGCCCTTGGTCAATGTTATTGTTGTTAGAAATAATAGGTGTGCTCATTCAACCATAGACAATATAGCAATATTGTTACCCAACCATAGGCCGAAGCGACCCCCGAGCACCTTAACTTTGACAGAGAGAATAATTCCAGAAGCAAACCCTAGCTCCAAAAGCCAATCAAGGTAGCGTACCACTCTCCAGATCTAGCGTACCAAACAAAAAGTCCAAATAACCATAATCAAGGTTATGTCCAAATCTTTAGGGTTTCTTCTTGATTTCTAGAATATTCTATTCTTGTCAGGGTTACACATGGAGGTTAATAACTCCCCCAACTACAGTGAGTCTTCTTCCGATTTAGACTTGATTGAGCCGACTATGTACATGCAGCTGATTGGATCATTGATGTATCTGGTTAACACCAAACCAAATATTTGCTATGTAGTGAGTGCACTTAGCCAATGCATGAGTTAGCCGAACCAAATGCATTGGCTAGCTTTGAAGCATGTGTTGAGATACTTGCGAGGCACAATTGGATAAGGCTTGAGATATGCTTCCAGTGTTTTACATGAGATTGCAGGGATATGATGATTTTGATTGGGCAGGGAGTGTAATAGACGGGAAGAGCACCTCCGGGTGTTGCTTTAGTTTGGGGTCTGCCATGGTTTTTTGGTGTAGTAGGAAACAAACTTCTGTGGCTTTGAGTATCGTAGAAGCCGAATATATATTGTAGTGTGTATGGCAGTACGCAAAATAATGTGGCTTCAAAAGCTCCTTGTAGGCTTGTTTGGGCAGAGATGCTGGATCCCACCGTGATTCATTGTGATAACTAGAGTTGTGTGAAGCTATTAGAGAATCCAATATCTCATGACAGATCGAAACATGTTGAGATCAAGTATCATTACATTCGAGGCATGGTGCTGAGGAAAGCAGTATTGGTGCAATACCTTCCTATAGATGAGCAGATTACAGATGGTGTCACCAAGCTCTTTGCCAAATCGAACTTCAAGTACTTCCGTGATAAACTTGGACTGGTAGAGAATGCCCCTCTCATTAAGAGGCAGTGTTGATGGTTGCAGCTTCGTGAGACATTCTCCAGGTCGTACTCCTCGATGGACTGAGCTGGGTTGACCTGTGATGATACTCCTCGATGGACTGAGTTGAGTATGACACTTATCAATGGATTGATAAGTTGTGTTGGGTTGGTGCCCAATGATCCTTGGGTTGTAGCCCTTGTGGTTGGGATACAGTTGTACTGGGTTAGTGCCCAACGACCCTTGGGTTGTAGCCCATGTGGTTGGGATATACCTGTACTAGGTTGCTGCCCAACGACCCTTGGGTTGTAGCCCATGTGGTTGGGATATTGCTATACTGGGTTGGTTCCCAACAACCCTTGGGTTGTAGCCCATCGTACCTTGTGGTTGTAGCCCTCGAGGACTCGTCCATATGGTTGTAGCCTATGTGACGTGATGATGATGATAGTATCACATGGTGGTTGTAGCCTGTGTGAGCCTACATGAGGTTGTAGCCCTTGTGAACGTCTTGTGGTTGTAGCCCTTCATGTATGGATGATGATGACACATTATGAGGTTGTAGCCCTAGTGTCCTCTAGTGGGTCGGAGCCCCTAGAAGAGCTTAAGAAGGTCCACATTGATTGTGGCCATGTGTGACTATGGAGATGCTACCAGTAGCATGGTTTGCGTGACCATGGCGTGGTCTGAGGACCATGGCGTGGTCTGAGGACCATGGCATAGCCTGTGGGGCTATGAGGACCAGAGGAGAACATCATGGAGAATACCTCCCTAGCTAAGAGGGAGTGTTGATGTTTTTGGTAGTAGTGGGAGGTATTCACCTCTGGGACAACTTTTCTTAGAGATAAAGATGTCAAGAAGTCAAAGGAAACCATTAAACAACGTGAAGAAGCACTAGAAGAAATTAGAAGATCCCAGAAGAGAAGTCAACCCCACAGAAAAATAATAAAGAAGAAATATAATGCTCTAGAAGTAAAGTTGGCCCCACAAGAAAAAGGCAAATTGGAAATATAATTTCCAGAGGACAAGTCGGCCCTACTTTAAGAGACACCTTTTCGGAAAAGACATTTACCCAGTCCAGTATAAATAAAGGTGACGCCTTCCTCATTTGTCACACACATTCACTCATACATAGAGAAACTTTAGTGGAGAGAAACAATTGTAGCAGTCCAACAAAGAAGGAAGGAAGAAGGGCGCATGTTGGCTAGGGTTTCCTCATAACCCTCACTAGGGTTTATCTCCGTTGTCTTGGTAGTGCGTTGGTGGAGGCCAAATACTCTGGTGCTTTGGCTAGGGTTTGCTGCAACTATATTGCTGGGTTATCTCTTGTGAAGATAAGTACATATTGCTGGGATTATTCTTTGTTGGTTTGCTCTAGTGAATAGAGCTTGCTCATGGTTATATTGTATTGGCAAGGATATTCTCCCTAAAGCAAAGTTTTTTGGGTTTTCTCCCCTTGTGAAGAAGGGTTTCCCAGGATAAATCTTTGTGTCTTCTTGTGCTTGTTTATATTTCAGTATATGATTATTGAATATTGAAAGAAGATCTAAATTGCTATGGTAAAGCTAATGCTAACTAATTTTATAAAATCTAACATGGAGTGGAAAGCTCTAGCTTGAGTTTCCAACACCTTCAAATCCATTCAACCAGAACAATTTCCCTTTCCCTCTACAATGTTGAAGTTTGAGTAGCTTTGGAAGATATTCTTATTGTATTTGACCAAGACAAAAGCCTAAAGAATATTATTATATTATATTTGTTAAGTCGACGCTATTGTGCCTTGGTAAAAGTCGACCCTATTGTGCCTTGACCTAGGTCGGCCCAGACCTAATTTTAGGTTGGCCAACTACTATTTATAAGAGAGGCCAATGCCTCATTTGAACACACACACCACAAGCTCTGTAGCTAAGAAAAGAAATTGCACAAGTCTTAGAGGGAGATGCTATTGCAGCTAAAAGGTGACGTTTTGGACAATCTTGGTCTACTTCTGGGGTATATCTTGGTTATGTGGTGCACTATTCTTCCCTAGTCAAGGGTTTGAGCAGGATCTTCTGCTTTGTTAGTTCTCTCTTGGAGAGAGGCATTGTTCTTGGTTGGTGAATCTATATTGAGGAAGTTTGCTGGGTTTTTCTCCAAGAGGGTTTTCTGAGGGTAAATCTTGTGTATGTTGTGGATGTTATTCTTTCAGTGGTCCTTTATATGCAGTTATTGTGCTAATTGTTTAAAAGTAAAAGAGCACTAATCTAGTTAACTGCTTAAGACAAAAATTCAACATACAATACATCAAGAGAACTCCCCAGCCCAAGATTTGCTTCCATCCGACACTCTTTCTCCCTTATCTCACAAAGTTCTTAATTTTCTTTTGGTTACTAATTTGCATGCAAATACTTGGATCTAGATTATATTTTAAATTCTTATTTATCTAAGTTAGCATGCAAAAGAAGAATTAGATCTAGATTTCAGTTTCAGTTCACTATTCTAGATCTACCATAAGAAATTTGTTTTTAGCAAGCTATTTCTTTAAAATTTTTTAAGGCTAAAAGTAGATTTCTTTCAAAGAGATTTTGCTTTCATATTTGGCAAGTTAAGTGCTTTTTATATTGCTTTTTTAAAACAGCAATCAAAGATCGTAAGGAAACAAGCTTTCTAGCTTGCTTTCCTTAGTTAAATTTTGCTTGTTTTCACTATAGTTTTACTTAGTCAAATTTTTGGGTTTTTTCTTACATAAGTCCAAGACACTTCTAAAGTGTTTTGGGGCACTTTTCATTGTTGTTTGCTTGCTGTTTTTCCAGGTCTAGCGAACAGCCATGTGGAAACTCTGTCCATTTTGGGCGGATTTGGACATTTCGGGACCCCCGAGAGCACCCATTTGATCAATAAACTGATTTTAAACTTTGTAAAGACTTGTGATCCCTCGAATAAATGATCCCAAGTCACTCCAAAAAATATTGTTGTAAATCCATTAATAAAATCAGCGGGGCTACAAGTTCCCACTCTTCATCCCCCTAGGGGGGACGATGTCTTTTTGTGATTGTTTCATTTTTGCAAATTTCTTTCAATTTTACAACTCTCACCTAGAGGAAAGATAAAATCAATCATAAAACTTATCAAAAGCATTGCAACTTGGTTTAGATTTCATTTTGGGAAAGTAATCATTTAATTGCTAGAATAGATTTCAATTTCCGCATTTTAATTTTTGCAAATAGACCAATCCCCTCAACTCCTCTAATTAGGCTTTATGCTGAAAAGAGGCTGGACAGTGTGGATTTAGTAATGAGGCAAACATTTTTATTTATTGCAATTCCAATTTGGAAAATAAACCCACCCCCTCAACTCCCCGGTGTATGTTCCTGACCCTTCCACTGCGAGCTTAGTCTCGAGCTTTGGAAGTTAGTTCCACGTAGAACCGGGGCTGGTCAGTGCAGATTTCGTATAATTAGGACAATCTTGAAAAGTTGCTATTTCTTTGTTTGGAAACTATATAAAGGAAGTGTGTGAAGACAGACGGGAACTTTGAGATCTAGGTTCTCCCCGTGTTGGACATCCGACACCTTTATTGAGCGTGTTGGTGAAGTCATTTGGACTTCAACAAGATCCCTGCAAATTCCAATCTGAGGGATAGCCTCTTAAGAGGCCACATCTAGATTAGTCTTTCTTTTATGCAATAAAAGTCACTTTACAACTTTAATCAAACTCTAAAATTTACAAGGACATTCATAGGGAAATCTCCATTCTCAGCAGCGTTATATACTTTTCACGATTATTGGCACTGGTCTCATTTCTTTACTTTCAAATCAATTTTCTTCAAGTGTTTTCATTTATCTTGAAGTATTTCCTTTGCTTATGGTTATTTACTTGCATGTATCAATAGTCATTCGAGTATCTTTTATGCAAGTATCTCTTTGTTTAAATATCTCTTTTGTAATAAATTGTGGTGAATGAATGAATGATATATGCTACTAGTGTAGACTTATAATTTGTGTATTGTTCTTAGCAATAAACTTATAGAATACTAGTTTTGCTTAGATTTAATCTTTGAGCCTTAGTATATTTTCTTTAGGGACTACCCCCCTTGGCTTCGTTAGGAGTTGGCCTAGACAGAGGAGTCGAGGATCAGGTCATAACACCTTGATTCGAGACTTTCCATCAAGGACACACCCAGTGGATTCAAGATTTCTTCCACGTTACCTGAGGTGTGTATAAAGGCAACAACAAGCCCTAAGGTACGAGTACAACTTGTCACTGTGAAAGATGTATTGAAGTCGAACTATGATGATGATCATTCTATCCAGGCCCAATAATACTCAGTCGTGTCGAATGCAGAATAACTGGCAATGAGACTAACAACCATCGAGTTGCTCTACTTTTGGATCATACGCATATAATGTGTCGAAGTTGATGCATGATGATCTGCTGAAAGGAAAAGCAATGATTGAAACTCTTCCCTCAACACGAAGTGATAATTCAAGAAGATATAAGATGTATGGTACCATGTACCTATTGGTGGATGAGGGGGATGAATGACTCAAAGCAGATGACTCAATGGAAATAAATGAAAAGACAAAACATAAGATGACTCAAGACACTCCTATGTCTCTTCAACTCTACCCTTCCTAACAGATTCAATGTTTTGGAGTATGAACAAACGAACCCTCATCTAGGCTCAGTCTAATGATAAGACAATAGAAGACTTGACAAATAAATCATAAGACACTCAGAATTTGACCCAAGATAGCAAAAGTGGACAACAACTTATTATGAAAGGAAGGACCTACATACTTCACAAGACACAACCACATGTTGATATAACAAGGAAAAAATCAACGACTCTTACCTAAACTTGAAAAAGGATGACTGTGAAAGGACAAAATCTGCAAAACAAATGGTTAAATTGCTGTCCTAAAACCCCAAAACCAGCAAGACTAAAATCTGAAAATGACATACGGAAAGAAAGGAAACTAGACACTATTACCCTCTGTTAACCCCTAGATTTTCACCGTTGAAAATCTTGAGGGTTACAAACCAACATGCACTATTTTGGTTGGCATTCTGAGATTCTCCCAAAGTTTAGCACTTATGATTAGCAGAGGTTAGTTCCCACGAGAGATAGGTATATGATCGGGACATGGTTGTTTTGTTTAGAGTTAGAGTTGACTTGGTTTTCATGCATTTTGAGAGAGATGTCCACATACAACATGCGTTGCGATTTTTTAGGAGACATGGTTTGAGTGGGTCTCTTGACAGTTTGGAGCAGTTTTGAGCATATAGGGTGAGTTGCATGATTCTAGCCCGATGGCACTTTTGCAGGTGACATGCGAGAACTTTCTATTTTTAGTAGGTTTTGCTCCAGGCCCTGGATTCAGATTCAGAGCGTATGTTGTTGATCCTTGAGACTTTCAGAGTCTTTTGGATCTTTTTCGGGATGATTTGGCACAATTCACTATTTTTAGTAGGTTGAGCACCAGGGCTTGCATGTCAATTCTGATCACATATTCGGATCCCTTGCGGAAAAACGAGTTCAATGAGTATAAAGTCAAAGGCATTTGGACAACTTTCTTTTTTTAGCAGTGTCTATTTTTAAACAATGACATGTGGTGATGTTCTCCCAGTGTTCATGGAGGATGTGGACAGTTTCCTAATATTTAGGAGCTAGATTCAATTTTTAGAAATTTCTATATTTAGCAGGTATGGTCATCATCCATGCAGTGCCAAGTGGCACCCTCAGAGGTTGACATGTGGTAGATCTAAGAGTGATGTGGCATCCACCTAAGCATAGGGCACATATTTCCAAGACTAGAGCATGTAATAAATAATTAATTGAGAAAGTGGAGTCGCATAATTGGGCCTAAATTTAGCTGTATATTCCTCCTTATAATCACCTCTCCACTTGCGATGCATCAACTCCATAAAATTTGCCTTCAGTTGAGTTTAAACCGTAATTTCCTAAAAATTAGGGGATTCCCTAAAATTTATGGCGATTTTGACTTGGCCACTCATTCACTCATGTGCACTTAATTTTTCCTAACTCACTCTTAAACCTTTGTATGCGCCACTTAACTCTTACTCCTAAATATGCCACTTCACTTCACTCACACTCAAGTTTTTCATCTACTCTCATGCGCATATATCTCTCATTAAACCCTCATGCAAACTCTCACATACACTCACTAATCTCACACTCCTCACATATCCCTCTCCCTCATGCGCTTAGCCTCCATTTCTAGCCACCCATGTGTCTTCTTCCTCTCCCTTGGTATATACGCCCTCATTGTGCTATATATTGGAGGCTTGACATTGGTTATTGGTAGGTTCATTGCACCAACAACCTAGTGTTTTTCTCATTCTCCTCTTTTTTTCTCTAGTTTAGTATCTCTTCTCTAAGCAAAATAGTCATTGTACCGGTTGTAGACTTGCCAAATGTGGCACAATCAACTCTTTTGTAAGCTTGATCAATAAAGAAGTGTGTGTTTGTCTTCAAACCTCTTTTCTTGGTGGTACTATGGTAAATTTGTGATCTCATTTGTCATTTTTTGAACTGTTCATTGTGATTATTTCTGATCTTTTGAATAGTTTTCTTCTTTATTTCCAGTCTATTATCATTGTGCTAACCCTGCAGGTTCCCTCCAGGCGAAAATAATCACTTTTTCTCGTCGTTTGGGCGGCTTTTACATGCTGTTTAAGATGAACAACTTGCTGATTTTGGGTTTTTAAACGCAGAAATCAGACTTTAGATCGGTAGCAAGGCGTTTCAGTGTGCCTAGGGACTCCCCCCTGAGGCTAGCAAGCACTAGCCCAAACAAAGATGGGTTTGGTTAGTGACAATTAAGGGGCCTTACTCCTTTAATAAACCTAGTTTTACCACTTTCTTAACACATATCATCTCAGATTGGAGGGTAAAAATTTGTGCTAACACCCTCCGAAAATCCAAAATTGTTCGGACTTGATCCCTTATTGGAAGTAGTATTTCAATTGTAGCTAATTGACAAACAACGCCACATGGTCACCATCCAAATTGACCAACCGAAAATTTTTCGACCCCACCGCAACATCAATACTTTATGGCTCCAACGAAAGACTATCAAACTTGTTGTGGTCTCTAGATTTTTCATTCTTCTTGTCCCACAACAAGATTATGTCTCTAACCTGGAAAGATTTTCCCTTGGCTCTATGGTCAAACACCTTTTTGACCTGTGCCTGATAATCTGTGAACTGTGTGTATGCCACAAGTCTATTTTCCTCTAGTTGCACCAACCCATTAATACGTTGCTGCGAAGCTTCCTGATGGGTGTTAAACTATCCCAATAGTTTGTATACGAACAATCTTAAGTTAAATGGAAAAATAACATCCAAACCATAAAATTATTCAAAAGGGGTCTTACTAGTAGCACGTTTCTTTGTAATTCAGCCAGCCCACAATGCATGCTTGAGACAACTGTTCCATGCTCGCTTGTTGTCTCCAACTATCTTCCTGATTATTCTTATAAGGTTCTTGTTGGTCAATGCAACCAATTCGTTCCCTTGTGGATAATAATTGGTTGAATGAGCCGACGTGATGCAGTATTGGGAACAGAAAGAAACAACTCAATAGATTTGAAAACACTAGCATTATCAATTGTAATATTCTATGAGACCTCGAACTTCGTGAGGATATTATCCTCTAAAAATTTGATAATGGCAGCACTAGAAGATGTCTTCAATGGAATTATCTCCACCCATTTGGTGAAATAATCTGTGGCTACCAAAATCCAAATGTGCCCAACTCTAGAACTCTGTGAGAACTATCCAATAAAATCTAGACCCCACTGCTAGAAAGGGGCCTTTACTATAACTGGATTTAAAGGAAAAGTAGGGAGCTTATGCTTTCCTTCAAATCTTTGACAAGCTTCACATGCTCGAACATAGACATGCACGTCTTTGAATAAGGTAGGCCGATAATAGTCAGCATGCATGATCTTGTGTGGAGTGGTTCGAGCAGAGAAATGCCCACCACACACTCCTAAATGGAGATCATGCAAGATCTCCCTGGACTCATCATAGTCCAGACAATGCAAAATGATACCGTCTGGGTTCCTCCATCCTAAAGTGCCTTGCTAAAAACAATACTTGGCAGCATGAAACTATAAAGTTCACCTCTGCATCTTGGTGTAATTAGGAGGACATCATAAGTTGGTCAAGTAAATAATAACATCCATGTACCAATCAAATTTTTTAAAAGGATCCGACAAATTATTTCATTGTGGATCCTGTATCGCTTTCAAATTGTTCTCTGCCATCATCTTAGCCAATCCTTGGCCTCTGACTAACTTGGTAGGCCTCACCTCTAGGTTATACTCTTGGATTTTAGTGATCCACCCTCCGCTAGTCCCACTACAATCCTTTTGAATCAAGATCTCCTTAATCATGGGATGGGGAACATAAGCAAATATTCAAGCATTCCAAAAATAATTCCCAAAGTGGGCCAACCCCTTAACAATCGCATAAGCTTGCTTCTCTATAAACTTATAATTCAATTCCGACCCTTGAAAATCCTTGCTCATGAACGCCATTGGCTGCTCCGTTCCTTCTGTTAAATTTAAAGTAGCTACAAGAGCCATTCTCCGGGACGATGGCAAAGACCCTAGCCAAGATCTAGGGCCCCCAAGTGCACCACTGGGGTTTCTTGGTTTGGGACCAAATAGTTAGTGCCATGGCAAAAGACCCTTGTAAGGGACCCCAATATATGACTGGCGTTCTTGGTCTGAGACCAAGCAGCTAAATCCCCTAGGTATGTCTAGGGCCCTTGGAAATGTCTAGGGTACCCATGCCTGAGGCATGGGTTGATCCTTGGTCTTGTACCTTGGTGGATAAGACCCCTGAGAGGGCCCTCAGTATACGACTGGGGTTCTTGGTCTAGAACCAAGCAGTAAAGACCCCTGAGAGGGCCTCCAGTATATGACTGGGGTTCTTGGTCTAGGACCAAGCAGTTAATGCCCCTAGATAAGCCTAGGGCCCCTGGACATAGTCCAGGGTACCCATGCCTGTAGCATGGGTTGATCCTTGGTCTTGGACCTTGGTGGAT
>JASDQU010243655.1:0-21661 GCA_032191745.1 Picea mariana | reverse complement strand
CGTTTAGCCTTAATTCCTCCTTATTTCTCCATCTGGTTCCCTGTTTGTGCCTGACTATAGTCTACGGGAACATATAGACTACTAAGTCACTCCCTGCTGGCCTAATCTTGGGGATGGGACATCACAGTTTGTACGGCCTATTCATGAATGCCCTTGCACTCAGTACCAACAAACTTTTTTTTTATTCTCTTCTCTTTATGGGTTGACAAGATGCTTCCAACCATGCACTTACCCAATCCAGGATTATTACGATGAAGTGCAGCCAGCTTACAATACTTAACGGAGATCCCTTTGGCCAAGAAACACCTGGTGGGGTGTCGATTTTGCCAAAGTTTTTCTGGACTTGCACCTGACCTCAATCACCTGGAAAATGTCTATGGGGATTTGAACATTGGTGGGAATATCATCACCCTGGCTTAGCTATCAAACCAAAACCCTGTCCCGTTGGCCAAATTGGGTTTATTCAACTAATAATGTGTTGAGGAAGAGATTTCTGAACGGTAAAAGTTAAATTTGCCAACCTATGACCATGAGTTCAATCCCTATAAAATCATATCATGGTCATAATCTATCTCCAATGCCATTCCTGGACTTTGCACATATGATGAGTCTTGCTTCTCCATTATAGATTATATTCTTTTCATTCAGTTCCCTTGTACATATCCGAGATAATCCAAAAAGCCAGAGTACATCAAGATTTTGGTTCCCTGAATTGCTTTAATAGGGGTTTGTTAACTGTAACTACACACGATTGTTTATAAGAACAGAGCACTATTGTACTTTTATCTTGAGGCCCATGGAACAATGCTCGTTATTGTTGGCAGCAATCGCTGAAGTTATCGATGAGAAGCAAATGGCTTTCAGAAGTTGAGTGTTCCGGCTTGATCTTGATGCAAAGATGGAGATCGGTGTTTGCACTTTGTGTATTGGTGTTGGGTTTGTCAAGCTATTCGAAAGAATAAACTAGGTGAGAAATTCCCTTTTGACCCTAGTCACGACCCTTTACTCCTTAATGTAACCTTGGTTCCATTAAACTTGCAAATGAACTGAAGCAGGGACTTGATTTATGCAATAATCGAGACAGTCTTGCACACTTGGTGCCCATGCAGTCCTTGTTGCACCAAGAGAAGCAAGGTGCTCTTCCAATGTGGGTGGGAGAGATCTCTGTTTATGTACGTGGGCAATGCCAAGGTGCTTTTAAAACCGAAGATGGGAGAGATCTCCTTGTACGTATATGGGTAACATTAATAGATAAAATGGAATGTTTTTTTACCTCTGACGTTTAATGTGAAAAAAGGAAACGAGCTAACATAAAAATAGATAAATAAACAAAAAACTAGTGTAGATCCATCTTAACTCTGAATGTTTTAAGCAGTGAGAGGTTTGCTCCTCTTTTTTTTATAATCGCTCTCGTTGCTTAATAGATCCGAGGTTAAGATGGATCTATGCCATTTAATCGTATTTGATTATGTTATTTTTTTTGCTTGGTAGGCACTTCTGATCAACACAAGAAAGCAATGACTGTCCTATCTGAGGTATTACAATGAGCAAATGTGTCTCACATACTATGTAGTCTACGCTTTGGTTAATTAATCGCTATATTAGGGGGTATATATCCCGTCAAATTTGCTTAGGACTTGCACTGGGTCCTACTTGCACAAATTGATTTCCTTACATTGGCGTGATGAATCATGAGGGACAAGCCTTAGGGGAATCCAACCTTGGTGGGGGGATAACAACACCCCCGCTTTGCTGATCACGCAAGACGCTGTTGACAGATTATGTCACTTTTCTAATTCTTTGTGTCTTCTTTTAAAGAACCAATACTCTCTCTCGACATCTTGGCAAATCCCTTCTTTCATAGAACCCTTGGTGTTTTGACGTCACATTATGTGATTTTAATGCTTTATTCTAGTTGACTGGTTACTTTTAAATGGCTTTCTTTTTGGTTGTTGGTTATGACATAAAAACACTTGGTTATAACATAAAAACACTTCCTTTGAATATTAATAAATGATATTTACAAAGCTTTTATACAAAAAAAGGTGGGTTGTGTTAGCCTGTGTATGCAACCTCCACTAGCACTAGCAAAGTCTAAACAAAACTCCAAAAAGATGGGTTGGCTTTGCCAAAACACCCAATCCATATGGCCACATCCAAACATAAGTCTAAAAATACCATGAGTCAAAAGAAACATCAAACAAAGGGCATAACACTTGAGCAAAAACACTAGATAACCAAGCCAACAACCAACGGAGGCTCATTGTAATCATTTGGGATTGGACCCCAACTAGTAACTAGGGGATCGAGATCAATCACAACTTTCTCTCAGCCATCATTTACTGTCTTGGGGGATCTAGAGTCTCATAGATGACTAGTGTCGAGTTAATAATTTGTTGTTGCGTATCGGGGGAGGAGGCCAACTATGTCGACACTCCCTCCTCTCACAAACTTGCTTGTGAACCCTATGGTGCGATTTGATGTGTCCAGGATGCCAATGGACTGATTAGGAATGAAAGGGGCGAGGTGGCTCTCTGCTCATGTTGTAGGTGGACCCACCCCAAAATTCAAGGAGTGGTTGTGAATGTGCCCTTTCTATTCCAATCTTTTGCACTTGCACTGTGATCTACAAGGACATGCTTACATGGATTAGTGCACTATCAAACCACAAGAAAGTTCATGAAGGATTTATCTTATTAAATAAGACTTCATTATGTTTTTTCCATAGAAAATAAAACACTTCAACATGCTTAAGCATCCAAGTATAGTGAAAATCTATGGCCCAAGGAAGACAATCTCCTAGCAAGGTTGCCTCACATGTAATGGAGGTCGAGAGGTATTGAGAACACAAAGACTTTGCTTAGGTCTAGGTCAACATGGCTAAAGGACAAAACTAGAACAAGTTTTTCAAGGTTTCAACTTTCCGGTAGTTGGGGTAATGCAGGTTTTGAAGTCTCAGGTATGTTAATCTTTAATCCATAGGAAACTCTCCCATCAGTAAAGACCAAATGGAATTTTTTTTCTTTGACTCTACTGTTGGCTTGCAGAGGCTTTGTTCTTGGAGGAAGCCAAGTTTTTGCTTGGACCTGAGATGGTGCAACTTGTTCACACAACCTTGAAGGAAAGGCTTAAAGCAAATCCATTTGTAGTTGAGAGTAGGCTTATATTTCATTAATGCTATAAAACAACCCCATTTCTGGTCTTGCCACTAGGCGGAAGGTGATTGCAGGCCTAACTTGAGAAAGAGATCATTTGAAAGTAGGCCCTAAAATGGTTCAAGGATAAACTTGTTAGAGTTGGCCATTTTAAATTTTAGCTTAAGCTTTTACCATGAAAGCCAACTTCTCATCTGGCTATCAAAGCAAATCATTGGTTGATTGAATGCACTTTTTTAAGAACCAGAAGGTTGAAAACAAATAAGTATTGGCCAACATGCTTCCTTCATTCTGCACTAAAGGAGACCTCCAAATGCAATGCTCATCAAAAGATAAACTTGTTTGCTAGGAGAGATAACTTCAAGATAGAAATGGGTTGATTACCTCCTAGAGATTTTAGATACTTTGAGCCATAAAGGTGTTGACAATTTTGACTTGAGTAGAAGTAACAATCAAATGCTGAAAATTTAGGTTTTAAACTTTTTACAATATAACAATGCACACGTATATTCTTTATAAAACATAAAGAAAACAATAGCATTCACACATAGTACTAAAAAATTTACCTTGGAAACCCTTAACTTGGAAAACCAATAAATGTTTAGAGCCGCACCTCGAACTCTCATTGTATTAACTTCACCATTACAATACAATATATATAGGAACCCATGACATTCAAAACTCTAATCCATTGACCAAGATTAGATTCCTTGACCAGAATTACATTACAATGGGTTAAAAGCCATTCGTCGAAAAATACCAAAAATAGGCAAAAAATGGACCCAAAAACAACCCAAACAAGGGGGACTAGGCAACTCCCCCTTGCTCCCATTCTAATGAACAGTACATGGGCTAATCATGCAAAGAATATAACACATACCTAATAGAAAAAGAGATGCTGAACTAGGATTTCTTTTCTAGTGGAGACCCTTAGATGATGCAATGCCTAAGCAAAACTTTCCAAGCCTCCTTTCCATTCATGGCTCGAAGCCTCGAACAATCCATTTAGTGCATAAGGCTTGGTCTTGAATATGAGTCTTAATGATGCCCAAGCCTTCATATTCTCTTGTAGTGTAGCTTAAATGCCAATTGACTATCAAATCCTTTTTCCCTATAGTTATTGGTGCATAACAAATTCGTAAGTGCCTTCTCTAGCCATTAGTAAGCTAGCTTAGAGGGCACCCAACATGGGTGGCAGGCTACAACAAACACTTCGGTATAGATCTGAAATTTAGTTGCTAAGGATAGAGGTTTTGTTACCCATATATCAATCTTCTTCTCAACCCTTTGTACAACTACCTTCCACATATCCTTCAGAGAGGCATCAAAAGCAAAGAGAATAACAAGGGACTTAAAATCTTGGCATGATTGAACCTAGGAACACGCTTGGATTGTAAGCTAGTCTGGCACTATGCTTTTCTTTGTTGATAGCATTGTGTTTTGAAACACCAAATGTTCAAGCTTTTAGGTTGAAGGTATCCAAGCAATCTATTTTGTTATCCCAGGAGGGTTGATTCTCCAGAACATTAAAGGAGTCGTTAGCAAAATGGCCATTCATCAACTGGCCTAAATCAAGTTCAAGAAATGGGATATCCTTGCTGAGACCACTATCAACTTTGTTGCACAAGAAGTAGCCCAAAGCCTCTATAACCATTAAATACAAGGCTTATGCAAACGTGTAACCTTGTTTAATAGAACGAAACTAGGCATCTTCCTTAGATTTTCATTTGTTAATAGATATACAAGCATAGGCCTCAACAAACAAACTCTCAATTGCTCTAATAAAAAAGTGGCCAATTCCCAATGCCTTCATCATTGCAAGGATAACTGGCCACTCAACTTGATCATAGGCCATTTCAAAATCTATTTGAATGAAAGGAGCATCAAGGCCTGAAGTGCGAGCCCATTCCATGCATTCCTAGAATCCCACATAGCAAGGACATTATCTAGGATGTACCTTGCCTTAAATGAAGCTGATTGCTTTAACCTAATAAATTTGGATAGGATATGCTTTATGCATAAAGCTAGGGCCTTGGCTAGTATTTTATATGAAGTATTAAGCAGAGTGATTTGCCTCCAGCTTGTGATCAACGTAGGGTACCTTGCCTTGGGGATGAATTTGATGACACCTTGACGTATGCCAGGCATAAGCGATTGCTTTCTTACTACTCTTTATAGATCTTGAACAAGTCTAGGTCGACAAAATCCCACGTGGCCTTATAGAACTTACATGGGAAGCAATTTTGCCTAGGATCCTTATCTTCAACTATCTCACCTAGAACAATAGTCAACTCATCAAGGGAAAGGGATTGTTCACATGCGCGCTTTTGTTCCTCCGTTGTTGATGTATTTAGCATCGAACAAGCACTTCCACATTGGCTTGGTGTCTAGCATGTGGAAGTTGTCTGTAATGCCTTTCAGAACCTTAGGAAATTCACTTTATAAGTGATTAATACAGTGAATGCACTTTTAGAATTAATGTGAGTTTAATTAAGTTAAATGCCTAAGTTTTTGGCATTTAGTAACTTAAGTGAGTTGTTAAATCCTGGCCACTAGATCTAAAGTGAAGGGGAGATCTAATCTCAACCCTTGATCACTTTAGGAGATCTAGGGTTTTGGATTTAGGGTTAACTCAACATTATAAAAGGCAACCTAAGTGAGAGGATGGGACACACAGAAAGTACATTGGAGCAAAGGAGGATTCTTTGCTAATGTTCTTGTGTTGCACACAGAGTGAGGATCTCATTGAGTGGGTGAAGAGGACATTTCATCCAAGTGTGAGTGGGCAGGATCAGAGGAAGGAGCAAAGGGGGAAGAAGGGAGATAGTAGCCAGGTAGGCTAGGCTATTTGCTGTATTATATTTTCTTCAGATGGGCCATTATCCCAAGACGAGAGCCTAAGATTTTATTTAATAAAATCAACTCAGGTGCTGGTTTTCCCTTCGGGGTTTTTCCAGGGGTGTTTACCCAAATATCTTTTGTGTAATGTGTATGGTTTCAGATTTTATGCTTACGCTGTAATGTTTGGTTAGTAACTCAGCTGTGCATTTATTCGATAAAGGGATTTTATTTGGAACTGAGTGCCGGGTGTTGGGTTAGGAAAACTAACATCCGTGACCTTGCTAGGTACCAAGTTGAGGCAACGTTGCATGGCCACCTTATGCTCACTAGTGAGCCCTCAAGACTGAAACACCAACTTGTAATGATTAACAAACTCTTGCTCTATCGTCTCTTGTTCAGTTACGCTCCCATTATTTGTCTTGATAGCGAACATCTTCTCTTTTGGTTCTTTGATTGCCAAGGCTTAGTAGGCCTATTTCCTCTTCCCCATCTTAAACTAGTGTAGTGGAGAACAGTGTCGAGCTACCCTGGCATGATGCATCTCGTTGATCCTCAAAAGATGTTGGAGCTTGGTGATCTGCACTTGCTTCATCAAAAGTGTTGAGTTGAAGGGTTTGAGGCACTATTTCAAGTTGTGCTCAAACGAATCAATTCCTATTGCGCCTAACAACAATGCTTTGATGACCATAGCCATGAAGGAAGGCTATTGTTCTTGTAATAACATCCTCTCACTAAACAATGCATCTATCCTCACCGCGAGGGTTGGGAAATAAATGCCATATGGTTGTGATACGTGTAATACAACTAGGGCTTTGCAAGTGCAATACATGCAAGGTGAAATGCGTTCTATGCAAACGCATCTTTTCGTCTCCCTAAGAAATAATGCACTGAATAGACTAATGGTTAGAAAGAGTAGCTTTTCCATCAACATGGATCAACCTTGATCTAGGTGGCCATTTGAGATTTAGCTCAACAACTATCTCGAATTTGACACTGTCTTAGAAGTGGTCTCAAATCTTTCTAGTTTGTAGGGCCAAATGTTTCATCACATTTTTGGCCCCTTCCCATTTGTTTTTGGCATTTCGGACAACCAAGATCCCTTTGGTGGGATTAACCCGCCAAATTTGTAGAACTTGAAAATACATTTCTAGCTATCCAAAGGAGTGCCCAAAATGACGTTCACATGTGAAAGTTTGGCCTTAGAAGTTGATATAACAACTATGCTCCTTGGGGATTTCCTTTCTTTTGCCACATCAACTCCTAGGTTATGGTTTTTGGATATTAGGGTTTTTGGCATTATGATAATTGTAAAATGTAGTTTCAGCCTCTTGTTAACAACTTTTTTGTAAACGAGCATAGCAGAGACATCTTTTCTTAGAGATAGCTACCAACATTTTAGCTATTGTATCTGTACAATGTTTTTTAGCTACCAACATTTGTTAACTTTTGGGGTTACTCTGAAAGTGGTTACACCATGCTTGGGGTGCTTCATGAGATTTGGGGTACATGGTGTATGTTTAGCCTTTGGATGGTCTGAGGTGGATTGGCACATGAGAGATAGTCCTTGATGGATTTGCACAGTTGAGATAGCTTGCTTAGTGGATGCTTGACCTCAGATGGTTGTTGGCTTAGTTTTCTTCCTTTAGGCGTTGAATTTCTCTTGACAATTTGGTGGACGTCCTTCTTTGGTGCCCCATGAAGGATCCACTTGCTTGGAGAGACACCCTACATGGGATGAGCAATGTTGTGCAGCTTGGAGGAGGGCATTAGGTCGTAATTGGCATGTGGTAGATTGGATTCCTGTTCAGTGGATTGGAGATGGATCGGGGATGCTTGGGGTTTTGATAGTATTCTTGCAGGGGCAACTGAGCCAAAGGAGTACATTGTGTAGGAGAATCAATGGAGTCCGTAGAGGCATGTGGAGGGATGTGGACCTGCCTTGCGTAACTACATCACCTTGGAGCCATTATTGTGCATGGCATCACCTTGGAGCACGTCACATGTACTTTAGAGTGTAGCATCTTACTTGTGTTGGCCTACAAGTGCTTATTGTAAGTTGCTTGTAAGGGCTAAGGCCCAAATTGTATTGTTGGCCTCCCTTACCTCTCATATAAATAGAGAGAGGAGAGAGTCTTTCCATTCATATTGTTCACTTACTCACTTGTATTCACTTTTCTGATGAGATGTCACCTAGAGAAGAGTGCACACTAGCCTCTCTCTCTCTAGAGTCTTCACATGTGCTCTCTCTCTCTCTCTCTCGTTGCTAGGGTTTCTTGGTCTCGAGTCTTTCCATTCATATTGTTCATTTACTCACTTGTATTCACTTTTTTGATGAGATGTGACCTAGAGAAGAGTGCGCACTAGCCTCTCTCTCTCTAGAGTCTTCACATGTGCTCTCTCTCTCTCTCTCTCTCTCGAGTTGCCAGGGTTTCTTGGTCTTCTTGGAGTATCTTGGAGGTCTAGGGTTAAGGTTTATCCATTGGAGGATGAAGTTTAGGGTTTTGTGATAAAACCCTAGGGTGGAATTGTGAAGAAGAAGAGGAGGAGAGGATGTGGAGTGATTCTTGCTTATCAGACCTTCTTGTTTTTTAGGGTTTTGTTGATTTTCCCTAGCTAGGGTTTGGAAATCTGGGAGGATTTGTACTAGCCTTGAGAGAAGGCTATAGTATGTACATGTACTTCATCTTGAGCATATTAATGAAGTTTCCAGCTGTTCAAAACTTTTGCAATTCCCACATTTTATTTACAGCTATATATGTTCTTTGTGCATTATTATTTACAGCCATATATGTCTCACTGATTTGACATAAGTAAATGACAATTGTTAAGTGATTTGACAACTAGTGAAGAATATAAGGGGCTGATTTTACTGCTGTTGTATTGCTGTTATTACGGCTGTAAAATAGTATTTTCAGATCTGGTTATTGGCTGATAATTTGTCTCAAAAGGGCTGAAACTTGTCTTTTTGGTTTGGTATCTTTTCTCCTTGAACTGTCAGAAAGTTTGGACTGTTTGGAAGTGAAATATTGTACTCTTTTTGTTGCTGTTTTGTTCCTTGTTTTACAGCAGCCCTAAGGTTGAAAATTCACAAGGTTAAGATCTGAGAAACCTTTAAGGTTGAAGGTGAAATTTTTGTTTTGCATTGAATTTTGAATTCAAAGAAATTTCTATAACATTATAGCCATTGTATTTGTACAATGTTTTTCTCCATTGAGTAATAGAATTTGGTTTCCACTAAAAATAGGCACCAAACCAAGCCAAATGCCAAGTGTCCAAATGGATTGCGCCCTCCATGAATGCATGCATGCAAGATATAACAAAATAAGTTTTCACATGGGAGGATGTGCTCCAAGGTTCACCTAGGAGAACTCACTAAGTGCGCCCTCTAAGATGCATGAGAGAATAAACAATATAATAATCCTCTTAGGAGAATGCTCCACAACAACCTCCTTCAAAAATAACAAGAGGTCCACAAGATGCATGCAACCAATCCACATGTGTGAATCCTGAGTCAACCAATTCCATGGATGAATGTGCAAGATGCCAAGTAGATGGAGTGCTCCACAAGAAACGATGTGGTCAACTCCTAAAATAGCAAGTGGAAAAGTCTCCACATGTGGGCCCTCCAAGACAATCCAAAAATAACAAGAAGAAACCTTCCACATGTTTGCCCTCCAAGAATAATTTAAAAAAATAGAAAGTAGACCAAGTACAAGATCATGCAAAGCCACATGTGTGGCCCTCCTCATGTGCCACATGCCTCCCAATAACAACCTCAAATAAAATAATATATATGCTAAGTCAAAGAGGTGAGGGTACTCTCTAATGAAGGTCGAATTATGACAAATGTAGCTGAAATCTCTATGCAATAACAATGAGAGAGCACCTAAGAGAGGTGCGCCCTAGAAAAGTGTGCCATGTAACTACCTCAACTACCTACAAATAATAAAATGCTCTCCAATGGAGTGTGCCCTAGGAGAATGTGCCAAGGTGTTTAGAACTCATCAATAAAATACTCCTCCATATGACATGTCATAAAGATGTCCATCCAACCCAAGACACTGTTTCCTAGAGAAATGTGCCAACCTCTCTAGGAAACAATAAAATAATGCATGCCTTGGTAACTGTGCCCAAGAAGGGGGATGCACCACTAGAAAGATTCAACCAACTCCAACTAACCCCTTTAAGTGTGAAAAGGAAGTCAATGAAGTAGGGCACCATAGCTATCAACCTTAATTTAGATAATTGAGATTAATTTAACCATTGAACAGTTAAATCAACCTCAACATATGTGCACAAAGGTTAATGCTGAAATAAAACCATAGGCCCCCTCCAAATAGTCACCAACTGAGTAAATCACCATGAACATGTGTGCCAATGATGAGTGCACTCTAATAAAGTGTTGTACCATGCAATGTTATAAGAGCGGGACCAATTTCGGCAAAACCGACAGGTCTAACCGGTTTTAGGTATGTACTGGTCCGATTGAATGTTTTCAATTGGAAAAGGTTGGTTTCGTACAAAACCATACAACCAAGTCCCGACAATGGGGACCACCGAACTTAATTTAAAAAAGAAAATCAATTAAAAAAAGGTAAAGCACTAAACCTAACCCTAGCCCCCTTAATGTTATTTAAAGAGGTCCCCACCTTCCATTTGAATCACACAATTCATTTGAGCAATTTGGAATCTCTGAGCTGAGTTTCTTGGGCCATTTATAGCCTCTTTGTTGATGTATTTTGGTTCATATATGGATTGAACTCGGTGCTATTTTGGTTATATGCACCCTTACTTTCTATATACATGAGAAACTTTGCATATTTGTGCATAATGGTTTGGATTCACATGGATGCACACACACGCACATATATTTTTTTCAAAATTTGAATATTTTATATATTTTTGGTCGATTGGTTTTGTTTCCGGTTTGTTTCTAGTTTTTGGGTTCGATTGGTTCGATAGTTGATAATATTGGTACCATGTAAATAATAGACGTTCTTCCTAGCAAAACCCCACCATTATAACAAGAAAGTATAAAGCCTAACCTAAGGTGCACTACCACCAAGGAATTATTACATAAAAAATCATCATCCAACCTTAGGAAAATGTTATATTACCTTCAAATCATATTAGTACCCCCCTTCTAACTCAAGCTTCAAAAATAACATATTGATGAGGGTACTAACATCATGAAAGACATTCCACCCTAGTTGATGTCTAACAAATGTTACATCACTAAGTTATACCACCTAGGAAAATCTTGCAAGTGATATGCTCCTCACCAAGCCAAGTGCTCCATCAAATCATTATCAACCTATATGTCTTTAACATGTGTGATGAAGATGCCAAATAAATGATGATCCATGATGTATATGCATCCAAATAGCAACATAATGTCTCCAAAGCCAATATCCTCCAAATGCAGAATCTGGGACAAGCCTTGCCGCCTCATACAATATGAGGGGTAACATGCTCAATGTTAGATAGAATTTGATATGACCTAAGTTGCAGGAAACGCCCCCGCCCCCCTCGGTTTCGGGGAGGAAACCGGTACGGTACGGTCAGGAAACGCCCTCGGCTGTATCGTATGGCATTTCCCGATTTGGAAACGCTGTACGGTACGACCGACGACGTTTCCTGGCCGTACCGACCTGTACGGCCAACGTTTCGGGCGTCTTTGAGGCGAAATAAGAAAAAAAAAGGGGGCCATGGGGCCCCCAAACAGTTAAATATATATATTTTTGCATTTTCTATGTTTTTCTTGCATCATTATTGCATTTTTTTTGCATCATTATGTTTTTCTTGCAATATAATGTCTTATTTTAAAAAAAACCATATATACATATATATATTTTTTAATTTTTTTATATACGGCGTTTCCCCGAACGATTCCATTTTTGGGGGGCCTGTTTCGTACCATCCCGGTTTCGGAAACTTGGAAACGTTTCCCCGTTTCATGCAACTTAGGATATGACCCTAAAGGGGTATATAGGGGATCAATATATAACCGGGTAAATGTATATTTAATAGGGGTTGGCCTAATAAGGGGTCCTCCATTACTCTATTAGACATGGTTGTCCTTTGGCCCCATATCTTTATGTGTTGATAGTTGATGCTTGGGGATAATTACTTAAGGTAGCGATAGCTCAAGGAAGAATCAATGGCATTGCTCTTCTTGATGGCCCCAAGATGATTACTAATCATTTTGCAAATGATTCTCTTATCTTAGTTCATGTAGATAAGACATCTATTAGGGAATCTTTAGATTTTTTTTGTGCTGCTTCTAATGTAGTGGTCAATGAATGGCTTGTTGGGTTAGAAGAACCCCCCCGACTTGGATTCCACATGTCTGGAACTTCATTCGGCTTAGGCAAGTTGTAAGATACCTTGGCATTCCATTTGGAGCAAATTTATCATCAACATTCGTGTGGGATTGGTGTCTCTAAAAGCTTCAAGCTAAACTGCAATACCAACAATCAAATATCTCCCTTTTGCCGAGAAGTTAACAATTATATCTAGAATGCTTCCCATATCTACTCTGGATCGTGTTGGCTCCCAAGTTGTTTGCAGTTAAATAGATTTCCAAGAAAATCCTCAAATCCTTTTTATGGTCCAAGTATGGTGGTGAGAGAGGCCTCCCAATGGTGCCGTGGGATGTTTGTAACTTTGTATTATACCTAAGGAGGAGGAGGACTTCAACCTTGTTACAACAAAATAAATCTAGCACCCACAAAGTGTGAAGTCCCAAACACCAAAGTACTAGCTTTGTGTAATTAGGAAGGCTACCTACTATCAACTTAGTATCTCTTCCTCTCTTTTTAGGTTGGCTCTTCTCCAACACGAGGTGGGTATCCCTAAATAGGATTGTTAAGGCTTTAGGTGATGTTTAAAGAGTAAGCCTTAACAAAACAAGCGGTTGTAGTATAGATAGAAAAATGAATGTTATGAGAACAAAAAGGTAATGGAAACCCCAAGACTAGTGCCTGTTATCCCCACTTTTAGGGATAACTAGGAGATTATGTCTCGAGGCCCGCAGGTCCTAGACATGGAGTACCGAGAGCCAGATCGACTTAGGCATGGCCTTGGAGGGCTCATCTTTTCTCCCTTTCAGTGCCTCTACTTTGCCAACAACAACAACATCCATCACCATTGGCTTGGTCTTGTGTCAAAGATGGTTCTTGCTCCATGAGGTAATGAGTCCGGGTATCATGGTATGTGTCACTCTGATCCTCAAAACCTTTGAATATGTGCATTTAATTCATTTTATTTCTAACGAATGCTTGGATCTTATACTTGTCCACTTGACCATCTCTGGGGGGAATGACAGGATGCCCTAGCAAGCCTGTGCCCGTAGGTTTTGGTTTGCCACTGGGGGGATTTCTGAAAAGCCATCGTCCACTCCTTTCATGTTACCACTTTTTCATCTTGCTTCCCGCTCATCTACCCCATTTCATTTGTCCAGGCATTGGGTTGGCCAATCATTTGAGGGTTGCACCTTGCCTTGTGGGAAGAAGGGGCTAAAGGCCCAGAAGGTAAAAGCAAGCTGACAAAAGATAAAAGCCTAAAAATAAAACCTCGAGATGCTTCGCCCAGGGATCCTCGAGAAAGCAGTAAAAGGCTTCTCAACAAGAAACAAGGGGGACCCATAAAAATAATAAAACAAAACTTAGTCAGAGGATAGGGGGTCTCATCACGAGACAACCTATTAGGTCCATGGGTACCTAGCAGTATGACATTACTAGCAGCTGGTTACCACGCCAGGGTAGCGACTCTTGGTTGCATGGCCAATAGAAAGGGGGTCTCATCACAAGCTAGCCTTCTCATTTCTGTGAAAGTAGTTGTGGGTAATGCTGTCACCACTGGTCACCACGCCAGGGCAGTGTCCCCTGATTAGCTTCTTGAAGAAAAAGCAATAAGAATAAAGAATAAAAGGCATGAATGGGCTTGGAAACAATTGCATCCAGGACAGGTGCAACTCGCCTTCTACAAAGGCACGCACAGGTAAAGCTTCGCATTCCCTTGCTTTCACTACGCCCATTGTCACGACATCCCTTATCCACATCACCCACTTACATGGCTTAGATTTAGTCTTTTCTGGGAACTTTCCTTTTCCAGTGGACACTAGCCCAATAAGACGCCCTGTCACTTTGCCCAGACTTGTATTGCAAGCTTGTATAATGTCTTTGAGCTTTTTAACTGGGGTAATAAGGGTTTTATGCACATGTTTAATAATATTGATGATGAGATGTGATTGAAATTGCTATGATCCCTGTGACTTATGAGCCCATGGAGGGCGTAGTTGTTGATGTGCAGGATCATGCCCGATGGACAGGTACCATGTTGGATAGGTACACATGGGGAGATGATCAGTTCGGACCTCCATGGGACCGAAGAGCCCACCAGATGGATGCTGAGACCCCAGCAGGGGGCACAGACAGGACAGAGGGGTTTGCACCAGAGAGAAGGACTTCTTGCAGAGGCACCCTGGTAGAGCTTGACTTAGGGGGATTGTGCCCTTTTCAGTGGAGCGTTGGCCTTGGTAGGCCTAGGATGTCACCCGGGAGGTTCATGACGTCATCCTTTCTTCATGAGCATTTTGGCAGATGGACAGGGTAGTTTGGCACGTGTGGCAGCTTGGAGAAGCCCAAGAAGGGCTAACGTTTTGCTTCAGGAGGTTGCATTTGCCCTCAAAGGGGCTAACGTCACCCTAGAAAGGGGATGGCGTCCTTCTATTGCTTGATTAGGGTTTTAATTTAAACATTTAATGTAAAACAATATGATTTAGTATTTTAGCCTTGTCGGCCTTTTCATGACCTAAAAAGTAAAATTAGGTCATTGTACTGTATAAATTGAGGGTTTTCACCTTCATTTTTTCATCATCTCTCACTCACTCATTAGTGAGGTCTGAAATTTGCGCCATTTTTGGGTTATTGGCTGAAATTGTGAGGCACACTTGTTGAAGGAAGTCTTTTCTTGGCATTTTTGGCATTTCTCTTGGTGGAAGGTGTTACAACTGGGGTTTGCTATATGATTTCTTGGTTAAATGTAACTGAATTTCTGCAAAACTTCTTAATTGAATGGTTGTAGTATTGTTTTTTCTTGCATTTATGGTTATAATTTGTTGAATTAAACCCTAGGTGACAAGCACACATTGAAGGTCCTTGTCTCATATCCCTACCAAGGTTTTAAGCCATTTTATTTGCTGAAGTGAGATAGAGCCTTGCCTTAGCAACACTCTATTCTTTCTTTCTAGCCCTTGTTGAAGAGGATTGAGCCTTGCCATAGCAACACTCCATCCATCTTCTTCCATGCTAGCCGTTTTCTTATTTGTTGAGCTAAGAAGGAGAAAACGCATCAAGGCCTAGTTCCCCTACACCTTGGTGAGCCGTTTTTCCCTAGGGTTTGCCTTGTAAAGCCTTGCCATAGCAACACGTTACTTGCAAACCTTCTTGTCTTAGTTTTATGCAATCTTTTGAGCTAGCCGTTTTGCCATTGAGTTAAGGAAGGAGGAGAGAGCACTGAGGCCTAGTTCCCCTACACCAAAGTGAGCCTTTCTCCCCTAGGGTTTCATCCTTGAGGCCTTGCCATAGAAACACCTCAAGGTTTAACCTTCTTGTCCTTAATGTTACTATTATCACTTGATCCTTCAGCTCTTGCGTCCTCCTTTTGACTCCATATGCCCTAGGAACGCACTGATCTAAGCCCTAGTGTGACCTCAAAACAACTTCTAATACTTTGAACAAACCCTAACTTTACTAACCTTAGCCTAAGACTAATCTTCTAACCCTATTTGCTGCCATCATCTTTTGCTATAAACACCTTTGTGTAGCTATCGTCTTACTTTTAAGCAATTGGATGGTTGGTTAAGGCATTATCTAATGAAGTCTTAATTTGTTACATTGAATGCCAAGTTTCTTTAGCATTTATTGAAGAAGTGATATTGTAACTATTGCTATCGTACAAACACTGACTTCGTCAATATTTATTCCTCAATTGCTTATTATTAGAAAGGTCATTGATTATATGAAGTACTAACCAGCAAGCAAGCTTGCACATGCAGTTTTATTGTTGCTTTGTCTCGGGCAGGTGATCTTATTGGTTACTACTTCCGGTTATCTTTATTGGCTATAAGCTGGACTTTCTAATTAGGTGGTGACTTGTGAGGGGGATTATTATCATTTAGCCTTTCTAAGCCCTTTGCCTTCTCAAAACCCCAGGTCACCGGGGATGTCTCCCCTGGGCCTTACCTCCCTAAATAGAAAGAACCTTCCCATCGAGGTGACAGTGGGTGGGATTGGTTCAGTTACGCCAGTTTGACCTCTTTTCATCCATCTACTATCCAAACTACAAACTGTGCGATAACAATGCCTACCAAATCTTGGGAAAAATGGAGTGAAAAAGGCATGGATCTAAGAGGGCGAATGCATGAAATAAGGGCTGCTATGCATGTCACAAATCAGCCTTAGCTTGCTGAAAATTAATGCAGAAAATTATCCTTGGAGAGCTAGGGGTGCTACTCTACAACAAAGTTATGAAGGTGATGTTATATTATTCCAAGAAACAACTCAGTTTGTTAGATGCAAGCTTAATATAACAACAATGAACATAAGAGGGATTAAATCCTCACATTACATTATCCAAATGGTAGATACTCCATGACAAGGCCTTCATGACTAGTTACAAGGGTTTTCTACAACAATAATCAACATGTGAAAGAATTGCAACATATGATGTACAATGTAGCCCAAGGGAGAGCTCCTCAATCCCCAATTTCCCAACCATTACAAATGGAGAGAAAGCTCCTCTTTGTAGAATGAGTTTTCTTCTTTCTTACAATAAAATATAATATTATCCAACTAACTCCATGACAAGTCAAACAAATAATATAATAATGTAGTTAGATCCACCCTCAATCAATGGTTGACCATATCAAATGGTATGTGGACATTAGCCTCTCCAAGAGAACTCACCCCATCCAAAAATAGATATCCTTCAAAAGAGAGAGGGCACACCCCTTAAATAGGTTTTACCATGTCAAAATGCTAAATTGGTCCACATACAATGTACCCTCCAAGGTGCTAGCTCAACAATACACATAAAATAATCCTTGGCATGGGAGGATGTGCTCCAAGGTCCACCTAGATAATCTCACTAAGTTCACCCTCCAATATGCATGAGTGAGAAAACAATAAAATAATTCTCCTAGGAGAATGCTCCATAACCACCATCCAAAAGATAACAACTGGCCCACAAGATGCATGCATGCAAATAATGTTCTTCAAGTAACCACTTCCATGTGACTAGTGAAACAAATAATAAAATATTGTAGTGGTTACAACCTCCAACATGCAAGGCTCCATGAAATAATAAAATATCCTCCTCCATATGTGCGCCCTCTAAGAAGGATGAGTGAGAAAATGATAAAATAATCTCCCTAGGAGAATGCTCCATAACCTCCTCCAAAAATAGTAATGTGGTCCATGAAAATGCGTGCAAAAAATATCCTCCATGAAGCACGTGTGGGTCTCTTGAGTGGCAGATCCCATCATCACTTGTGAACATGGTGTGGAAAGGTGTGCAAGAATCAAGTCAACAAGGGACTCCCCACATGTGGACCAAAGTAGGTCGCTCCAACTAACTCCATAGAAAAGTGTGCAAAGGGCCAAATTGGTTGAGCGCTTCACATTAAGTTTGACAAAATCAACTCCTCCAAATAATCATCACATGCATGATAGGTCAAAGGTCTTGGGACCTTCAACAACTTCCCAAAAATAGACAAGTGCTACCTCCACTGTGCAATCATCTCATCCCATTAAGTTTGACAAAATCAACTCCTCCAAATAATCATAAAATATGCTCCAAGGTGGTTACAACTCAAAACCTATGCAAGTGGGCAAGATAAGAACCAAACAAATTCTCTCCAATGTGCGGCCACTTCAACCTTGTTAAGTTTTACCAAATCATCTCCCCAATAAAATGCTTCAAGGGGATTGCACGTCATCAAATAATGTGTGCTTCAAGGGGATTGCACCTCATCAAATAATGTGCAAAGACCATGTGTTTTTTTACAAAACCATCAATTGATTCCCCAAACCATGTGCACAAGAGAATGGTGCCCTAGAGAAGTGTGCTAAGGTGGTTATCAATAAACAATAAAATACTCCTCCATAACCACCACCATAATGATGCTCAACCAACCAAAAGAGGTGTGCCCCAAAATAAATAAATAATGCATGAATGCTGTGGAATTTGTGCCAAAGAGAGGAGCGCTCCATCAAGAACCCTTAAGCAACCTCCAAATAACCCCCTCAAATGTGAAAGGATGCAAAATGAAGTAGGGCACTGTTAACCCCTGGATTTTCTCCCTAGGAGATCCAAAGGGTTAAGAGCCAACATACACTATTTGGGCTAACATTCAAAGATTTTCCCAGTGTTTGCACTTGTGTGAGCTAGAGGTTGGTTCCCATCAGAGACATGTATAGGACTGGTATTGTGGTTGTTTTGGCTTTGGAGATAGAGCTAGCACAATTTCACATGGATTTGAGAGAGATGTCTATTTATAGTAGCTGACCCTACTTTCTAGGAGACAGTGACCAGAGACTCATTTGATAGTTTTGAGCATACAATATTGGTCCTTGCATGATACTGAGCTCGATGGCAGTTTTTTCGGGGATCATGTGTTGATGTTTGGACAACATCGGGAAGACATTCTCTAAAGATAATAATTAATAATATAATTATTATTGATTATTAAATATAGTATATAATAAGTAAATGATAATAATAAGTAGTTATTGATTATTCAAGGGACGCATCCTTTCATGGATGGTCACCTTATGTTCCCTATATATGGAACACTCATTATTGTAATAATATATCGAATATCTCTCATATCTCATATGAAGAAAAACCAACATGGTATCAGAGCAGGACTGGGCTCGACTCCCTCATGGGAGGACCCAGGAAAACGAAAGAGATAACTTTCATCTTCCCATGTTCATACTCAAAGAATGTGCATCCATGGTTCCCAGCTATGGGATTCAAAATTAATGCTGATTATGTCTTGTTATGGGCAATCGTTCGCTATACTGAAATGTAGTAGCAAAGTGAAAAACCTAGATGAAAGAGTCAGCAAAGAAAATTGAAGTGAGCAGACAGGGGTTGCAGAGGGCCCGAGGCTGGTCTTGATTTTAAGGCAGGAAACATTATTGAATAAGTGGATATAATGGTCCATAATTGAAGAGCAACCATCATTGACGAGTAACCATATTGGATCATCTAAACTCGCATAGGATGCCACATTGCGGTCGGATACAGTCTTCTCTGCCGACTGGATTTTGTCAATATGTGTGGGAAACCTAATATGAATAATGCAATGGCTACTGCAGTGAGGACCATGGGAACTGTTGCAGTGTCCAGGTAAGATCTGGATTCTGGCACTTCCACCATGACTTCCTCCTTCTTGTTGGGTTTCCTGCTGTTCTTCATCTGCATGAATTTGCTCCTCAACATTTGGCTTGGGGAGTCTGCATTTGCATTTGTGTGTATAAAGCTTTGAACTTGCCATTGCAATCTGTTGGAGATCAGAGATCTCAACATTTCAATTTATCGGGACTATAAAGAATCGAATTTTGTAGAAAATGTGCAAAGACAACAAGTTCGAAAGAGATCAAAACATTTCAATGCGTTCAGATTGTTGGCATATACAGTGATATGGGCCTCATAAAGTTTTTTTTTTTTTTTTTCTGGACTCATACGACGCTAATACAGAAGTTTCACACTCACACAACACCTAGATGTTTGACCTCCCGTTGCAATGTTCTATGTCTCCGCCGGTGCTCATTTAATGCACGCGGAAGTGGAAGCTCGAGCTGTCTTTAATGGTCAAATTCTTAGGCCGACTCTGCAACAAAAATTTAATGACCATTGCGATCTTCGAATTGTTGACTTTGGATGATCCATCTGTCTAGGTATGAGTCAGCAAGCTATGGGAGAACACGATTGGGTTTCTGCTGGAAATATATAAACATGGATGGGATGTCGTTGTGGCAATGTTATTCTATGAGATACTAAATTAATCTTTATCCACATTTGTAGCTATATGTGCAGCCATTTGTAGAATTTGTTTCTTTGAGAGAATACACAAATTCTTACATTCTTTGAGAGAACTCAAGGCTTGGACAAAGAAGATTTGAAGATGGGAAGATCTCCTTGTTGTGATGAAGTTGGGGTGAAGAAAGGTCCATGGACTCTAGAAGAAGATATTGTGCTTGTGTCTTATATTCAAGAACATGGGCTAGGGAATTAAGATTTGCATATTTGTACCACCTTCGTCCATGTGGCGATGTACTCCTCCACCTTTAATGACTCAATGAAATTCATGGATGAAAATATAGGATTCATGTGTTTATCAAGCTAGGGTTTATATTCCTAAGAAGAGTAATGTTATACAAACACCTTTGATTTGATGACATTGATGCTTTGCTCGTTATTGCGATCAAAGAGGTATCAAATAGGTCGCACAAGTGGTGGCTATAGAGGGTTATATTGGAATCGACTATTCTAACTATTGTTGTTGTGATGAGTCTTACTCTCTTTACATTCTAGGAAACTAAGAAATGACATGATTCTAGTTTACTCACATTCATCGTTTTTCGCTGGAATGTTGATTCTCATTTAGAGTGAAGTCCTCATAAGACTTTCAGGAACATGACTCCCGAGGAGGCCTTCACCGGAGTGAAGTTTGAAGTTAGACACTTAAGATATTTGGGTGTCCAGTATACATTCATGTACGCAAGAAGAAAAGGGCCAAGCTAGATCCTTCATGCAAAAGGGTACATTTGTGGGGTACAACGAGTCTTCGAAGGCATACCAGATCTACATCCCTGGTCAGAGACAGATTGAGGTGAGCATAGATGTTACCTTTGAGGAGGAGGTAGCCTTCTAATGCATATTGATAGTGAGAAACAAGAAGAGATGGTTTCTTCTCCCCTTCCAGTTGATGTTCCCAGAGATATTTTAGTAGGTTAGAAGAGACCTACATGGACTCGTCAGACTCTACAGGAGGCAGAAAGACATGTAGATCCTCATGGTACCTTTCGAGAGAGAAAGAGACCTCAGAGATATTCGTTCTATACTACAGCTATGGGCCACATCATTGATTCTAATCCTTCCTGTTATGAGGAGGCATCTAGTCAGCCAGTATGGAGAGATGCCACGATGGAGGAGTATTAGTCCATCACGAAGAATGATGTGTGGGATATTGTTCCGAGACCTGAAGGGAAGTTTGTAGTGACCTCCAAATGGATCTACAAGATCAAACAGACAATTGATGGGAGCATCGAGAGGCAAGAAACGAGATTTGTTGCTAAAGGATTCTCTCAAGTGGAGGGAATAGATTATAAGGAGACATCTCCTCCTCTTGCTCGATACACTTCTATCCGGATGATTATTTCCCCTGCAACATCCATGGGTTAGAGACTACATTAGATGGATGTGAAGACAACCTTTCTCAATGGAGAGATTGGGGAAGAAATATACATCGAGCAGCCAGATGGTTTTGTCATACATGAGAAGGAGTCTCATGTGTGTAGGTTGAAGAAGGCCCTGTATGGACTCAAGCAGGCACCTTGAGCTTGGTATGCGAGGATTGATGGACACCTGAT
>JASDQU010243654.1:108021-125410 GCA_032191745.1 Picea mariana | reverse complement strand
TAAGATAATTATTCAAAAGAATTCACTTTGGATTAGAAATGACTCCGAGTCTCTGGCGAAGATACTCAAAGGCTTCCTATGGAAGTGGTTTTGTAAATATGTCTACCACTTGTTTTTTTGTGCCCACATACTCAACTCTGATGTTCTTTTCTACAACCTGTTATCGTAGAAAGTGATACTTGATTGGAATATGCTTCGTCTTGGAGTGCATCAATGGTTTCTTTGAGATACTGATGGTTCTTGTATTATCACAATAGATTGGAATGGGCTCATCATACTCAACCTGTATGTCTGTCAGAGTTTGTTTCATCCAAAGAATATGTGTACAACATGTTGTTGCTGAAATATACTCTGTCGCAACTATAGATAAAGATACTGATGATTATTTTTTTCTTATCCATGATACTAAACACTCACCCATGTAGAAAGTTGATCCACTGGTTCTTTGTTGGTCATCAATACAACCTACCCAATCTGCATCTGTATAGGCAATAAGTGATAGATCTGTTCCTTTTGGATACCATAATCTAAACTCTTTTGTTCCTTTGATATATCTGAAAATCCTCTTCACTACTAATACATGTGATTCCTTTGGTGCTTCTTGAAATCATGTCACTTATCCAATTGCCTACATTACATATAGTCTAGATGTTGTCACATATAGTAGGCTACCAATCATTGATATGAATTACCTTTGATCTGTAGGCTTTGAATCATCATCTTTTCTCAACTTGCAACTGGTTTGCATGGGAGTGAAATCTGTCTTTCAATATTCCATTCCGAACCTCTTTAGCATTTCTTAGATATACTTGGTTTGAGAAATAAAAGTTCCTTGTCTTCTTTGATGTATCTAAAATCCCAGAAAGAAGGATATTTCTCCAAGTAATGAAATTTCAAATTCATTCTACATATCCAAGTAATGAAATTTCAAATTCATTTTATGTCCATCTGATACACTTTAATATTTTTGGAGTATGCATAAGATAAAATCAATTGGATTGATTCCATTCTGGAAACTGGGGTAAATGTCCCTTCAAATTCGATTCCTTCAACCTATGAATATCCTTTACATGCCAATATAGCTTTGTTCCTTGTAACCTGTCTATCTTCATTCAATTTATTCATGTATACCCACTTTGTGTTGATCACATTCTTATCCTTTGGTCTTGGAACCAATTCCTAAGTGTCATTTTTCTCTATTTTATCCAATTCTTCATCCATGGCCTTATTTCAAAATCCATCCTTGCTAGCCTCTTAAAAACAGGTTGGTTCAATCATAGATGAGAGTGCTAGGTGTGTTTATTCTAGTGAACGGATTCTTCTTCTAGTTTCAAATCATACATCTTTGTTTCTGATAATCTGATTTGAAGAATGATTCCTCTGTACTCGTCTGCTAGGTGTCTTTGGAGGCACTTGTTGAAATTTCACTTCTACTTCTATCACATCCTGTTCATCTTCCCCTTCTACTTCTTTTACATATTATGTTTCTTCTTCATAAAATTGTTCCATTGATTCATTTTCTTCTTCCTTTAATTCGTGTCTACCTATTTCATCAATTGTTATGTTGATGATTTCCACAAATTTGTTTAGTCTCAGGTTGTATCACTTGTATGATTTCCTTAAAATTGAGAAGCCAACAAGTACTCCTTTGTCCACACAAGAGTCAAACTTTCCCATTCTTCCATCTTCTCTTTTGATGTAGCAATTGCTTCCAAAAACTCTGAAGTGATTCACATTTGTTGGTCTTCCTTTCCATGGCTCGTAGGGAGTTTTTTCAATGTTTTTTCTGAGCATTACTATGTTTTGAATGTGAATTGTTTTATGCACGTCATGTGTCCAAAAAATATCTGTCAATTTGGAATCCATTAGCATTTTTCGAGCGATTTTTTGTATTGTCATGTTCTTTCTTTCAATAACTCCATTTTGTTGAGGTATCCTAGCAATAGAGAATTGCCTTTTTATTCCATGATTTTTGTAGTATTCCATAAATTCCTTTGAAGTGAACTCTCCTCCATTATCAAATCTCAAGCATTTGATTTTTGAATCCATTTCATTTTCAACCATTTCCTTGTAGATCTTGAAGTTTTCAAAAGCTTCTGATTTATTCTTGAGAAATTAAACTACAATCATTCTTGTATAATAATCAACTAATAACATAAGGTATTTATAACCTTTTAAACCCTTTGTTGTAGTTGGTCCAACTAGATCAGTATGCACAATTTCCAGTGGTCTTGTTGTTGAATATTCCTTTGATTTGAACTTGGTCTTTGTTTGTTTTCCTTGTTGACAATGTTTGCATAAAGTGTTGGTTGGTTTCATGATCTTGGGAATTTCTATGACCACTTCTCTTTTGATGACTTTGACAAGGTTATCAAAATATATGTGACCCATTCTTCTATGCCATATCCAACTTTCATCTTCCTGTCCTAGACAACACTTTTCATTTCCAATTTCACTTAACACATATATGTTGCTTGAAGTTCTCGCAGTTGTAGAAATCAATTTTCCTGAACCTTCTTTTCTTATCTCGCACTTTTGTGAATCGAAAGTAACTTTATGACCTTGGTCACACATTTGACTCACACTTAAAATATTATGTTTCATATCTTCTACTAGTAGAACATTTTATTCTTTTGTATTCTTGTTCCCAATTTTGATTGTACCTTTTCCAATGATTTTAGCTGAATCATCATTTTTGAAGGAGATTGGTCCATCTCTTTCCTTTCTTAATGTAATAAACCTATCTCTATCACCTATCATGTGTTTTGAACAGCCATTGTCAACATACCAACCAAATTTCTTCTACTTAGCTTGTAGAGCGAGTGTGCATTCTTCATTGCTATATTGATTATGTTTTCTTATCCATGTCCTTTTCTGAGGTTCATGTATGTGATTTTTCTGGTTCTATTGTGGTTCTCTAGGAGGGATTGTCATTCTAAAATATTTTTCCATGTGTCCAAAGTTGTTACACTTGTAGAATTCCACTTCAGTGCTTAATGATTCAAACCTATTGTAAATTTTTCATTGTGTTTCACTAGGCCTTCTTGGGTAACCCTTTTGTGTGTGACTTTCAAAGCTGTTTATGTTCCTGTTGTTATCTCTACAATTCACATCTTTATTCCAAAATTATTGCATGAATAACATAAACCAAAAAAGATAGTTTGATACCTGGTAGTTGAAGATGTTTTGAAAGGAGGTTCTCTTGTGAATCCTTCTTATTCCTGAGACCTAATTGTTTCTGTCAGTCGTTGATTCTGAAATCTGAATCTTCTGGGTGGAGGAGTGTCCCTGTAATTTTCTCTGTAGACCTTTCTATCCCCTTTGATTGTTTACGCACAACTTTTTGGATATGTTTCTTGTTCTGTTGTTTTGGAGCTTGATCCATTTTCTATATGATTATATTCAAGTCTGGAATTGTCATGATTAGGCCTTTGACTATTGATAATGTCATTCAAAACTTTTATGTTTGTTTGATTTTCAAGATCCTTTCTTAATGTGATAATATTTGCTTCCAAATTTTCAATGATCCTATCTCTTCCTTCTAGTTGTTCTTTGAGTGCTTCTTCAATTATTTTATCTTCTTCAATTTGAAACCAAATTTGTGATCATTTGTTATAGTTCTTGAGTGTCTTTTTTCTTGACTAATTTTTCTTGTATCTTCTTTTTTTCCCTCTTTTCTCTTATGATAAATTCTATGGAACTCAAAAATTACTCTCGGTAGTCCACTTCTGCCTCTTCAATTTCTTCTTCAACTTCTTCATATTCTTCTTCGGCTTCTTCATATTCTTCTTTAGAGTCTTTTTTATTAGGGTCTTCTACTACCACGAATAGAACTCTTAATGTCTCACTGTCACTAACTTCATCTTCATCTGATGATGAGATGTCTTCTTTGGTGCATAATCGTTTCTTGAAAACTTTCTTTGTGGTTCTTTTTGTTGATGAATGCAGCTATGGACATATTTAATTCAGATAATCACAAGTGTCAAGTTGCAATCGACATTTCAGGTACATGCAAATCACGAATCTTAGTGACACATGGCAGACACTCCACTTGTTCCACATCATCAAGTGACATAATCAAGTGACATCGCTTCAAGAGTTTCACCACCAGTAGATGCCTACAGTCCTGAAGTCTCGAATGTCGAAGTCCCAAAGTGGATACAAGTTATCCGATCTGAAGATCACTTCGGGTGCATTCTCAAGCATTGATCAAAATACAGTGGAAGGATAGCGTAAGCAGAATAGCCGAAGTGTCAAACTAAATGGTGGCCAACCATCACAATGCTTGATTAAGTCCTACCCAATGGATTAAGTAGTGAAAGGATAAGTGTAAACTGTCTAATTTGTTCATACATGTGTCTACAGATCATCGACTCCAAAATATTAAAGTACAGATGAAATGATAGTTTGAGAATTGAAAGTCCCAAAGTTCAAACTCATAGAGGAGATCCTGATCGTAGATTTAGGGAGACAGGTTTCAATAGATATTCCACTCTGGAATATTGGCGTATGGAGAAAAGTAGGGTTTGACATTTGAAACTCTCAGAGCCCGGATCACGAAGTAAATCACAACTTTTGATTTAGGGAGGTTAGATCTGATCTGTAGAACTTGAAAGGATAGATATGAACCATCAGATTAAGGAGCATCATCAAGATCATGAGATCGACGGTCCCATGGCATTGAGTGGATTGAAGGTGCATGAACTTTAAAAAGTTGAAGGCGGGCCACAATCGAAACCACGGTTTTGGAGAAAGGACACATGGAGCTATATAGTGAATTGCAAGATGAAAAGTGGGTTTCCCTCAAATGACCTTTTTCCATGCCCGCAATCACATGGTCACATGATATCATTGCCTAAGGTCACATCAACAGAATATAGGGGAAGAAGCTAGTGTTGCTAGGCTCGTCATCGGAGGTTACGCATTGAAAAGTCAAAAAGGCCTCTGCATGTATACCTAATGGCATTGATTAAATAGAATATGATCCAAGGGTTGATGTTTCACTTCATGGTTTCTTGATCAATTTTGATTCAGTTACACTATCTAAATCATTATTCTAGGGAATTGGAATCATTTTTCATGAGTGGTTGAATCATTGATCCTAAGTGTTGGAGTCATGATTCCTGGACGTTTTTGAGATTCTCGACTTGAGTGTTGGAGATGCAAAGTGTAACAGATGATGAGAGAAGGAATAAAAGAAAATTTTCATGACACAGAGAGACTATTGTTTCTCTGTAAAAATAATCAAATTGCAAGCAATGGAGATTACAGCATGAACTAAGGGACAAAATGCAGAGATGAAGACCATAAGTTGGATAGAGCAGAAATGGTGCAAAGAACAGACTATATGAGAAGTTAACTGAACGAAGATGCAAGCAGGAAGACATTGATGTAGGAAGAGAAGAACACTGTAGTAGAACAGTGATGAGACTGGTGAGCCATTGATAAATATTGTATCAGTGTAATAAATTTCAGAAAGAAAATATTTATATCTTAGGATGGTAGGGTGGTGTTAGGGAGGGATGTTGTCCTCATAGTTTCAAGTGGGTTCTTGAACACAGGGAGTTGTAGCTTCCATCTAGCTTCAGCCAAAAAAACCAGGGTGGTAGGGTGGTGCAAGGGAGAACCATTGTTCTTTGTTATACAGGTTGGTGCCTATGTGACTAGAAGTTGGTGCTTCCATCCAGTTGGTGTTGGAACACTCAGAAAGTTGGTGCTTCCTTCTAGTGGGTGCTAGAGAAACCAAAGATTTTGTGCTCTCAACAAGTTGCATCTTGTTAAAGAATAGGTTTTAGACTCATTTTGAGTTGGTGCTCAAAGAAATATTATGTACAAAACTTAAAGACTGCCTATCATTCGAAGAAGAAGAGGTTTTCTCCCTTTATGGGTTTCCTCATGAATATTTGTCTCTGTGCATATCATATGTGTGATTGATTTTTTTTATTTATATTGTTCATGTATTGCATAATATTGATGATCACTTGGATAAGTTTAATAATATTTTAATAGGCATAAAATTGTTTAGGCACAGTAACCACTAATTCACCCCCCCCCCAACTCTCAATTGTCTTAGTAATTCCAACAATTGGTATCAAATCGGGTTCCTTTTAGCTAAAGGTAGATCAGTAAGCTTAAACATGACAAGTCATGAAGGAACTTTGACCAATAAGCCTCCTCTGTTTGATGGAACAATTTTTTTTTCTGGAAGGTTAGAATGAGAACATGCATTATGGCCTTAGGTGTTGATGTTTGAGATGTTATAGAGACTGGATATATAAAACCTATTGTGCTAGCTTCCAAATATTATAAGTTAGAATTTATCTTCAATGAAAATGCAATGAATGCTATCTTGATTGGGCTTGCTAAAGATGAATTTGTAAAGGATGTGGGATAAACTCATTAGCAATTATGAAGGAAATGAGAAAGTAAAAGATGCCAAGCTTCAGAAATATAGATTGAAATTTGAACAACTAAATATGAATGAGGATGAAACAGTTAATAAATATTTATTAAGAGTTGAGGAGCTTGTGAATGCCATGAAGGATCTTGGTGAGAAGATTGAAGACACATTTTTAGTTCAGAAGATTTTAAGATCTCTACCTAGTAGATTTAATCCAAAAGTCTCTGCAATACAAGAACTGAATGATCTTAAGATTTTTTATATTGATCAACTTCTAGGAACTCTAACTCCTTATGAAATGAGGATTAGTAAATATAAACCCACCTCTATAGAAGTGTCATTTAAAGAAGATAAGAATAAGGATTATAAGCCTGATGAAATTGAAGCAATATTTGTGAGAATACTAAAGAAAGGATCAGAAAAATACCAAGGAAATCTACCCTTAAAATGTTTTAATTGTGGAAATATAGGTCACTTTGCATCTAAGTGTCCACGCAAGAAGGACCAGAACTCTGAAGGTGAAGATAAGTAAAAATCCAAGAGATTTGGTAAAAAGAAAAGTTTATGTGTAAACAATGATGACTCTTTAGAAGACACAGATAGTGACTCTTCCTGTGAAGATAAGGTTAATGACTTTATACTTATGAAAAAAGAGGATTATGATAATTAAATCATAGGAAGTGATGTTAATGATGAAGAATTTTTTGTTGATATGGAAGGTGAACTAATCAATGCTTTAGAATATATTGATAGACTCGGACTTAAGAAGAGAAAACAAAAATAGTTGTTGATGCAGCTTGAAAAGAATGGTAAAATACATGATGAAGACTTTTCCCTACTAAAAGTGGAGTTATAAGAGGCAAAGAAAATAGAGGACACTTTGAAACAACAATTATCAGAGAGGAAGGAAAGATGTGAAGCCTTTGAATAAGAGGTAGTAAAAACCAGAAAAGAGATGGAGAAGTTTAAAACATTGCATCTCCAAAATATTCCAAGCATTAATTCCTTAGGAGAACTAAATGACATTATGAGCAAACAAAGATCTCCTTTGTTGAAGACTAGTTTAGGCTATGTAAGTGGTTCAAGCAGCAAACAAACAAAAAGAAAAAATCTAGTAAATATGATCAAGTTCCAAGTTAGCAGACAATCAGACCATGTGAGTACTCTACCACCAAAATCTAATAAAGACAAGATGATCCCTGATAAAAAACAAAGATATCAGAAGATGGAGCAAAAAATGCCAATAAGAAGGCTATCCTGTAGGTACCAAAATTTCTTCCATGGTTACTATTTTTACTACTCTAATTTTGGTCATAAGATTGCAAATTGTCAAATTAAGTTTAGAGACCTGTAACTGATAAGATCAAGAAATAAACAATCTTTGCAACATAGAACTAAATATCCAATGTGTAGACAAAGATTCACCAATCAATTTTACCTATTGAACAATGAGCTCGAATGCTATAACTTTCATAACTTCGGCCACATATCTGCAAACTGCCATCTAAAGAATTACAAAGCAGATCCAAGGATAAAACCCTTAGCTAGAAATGCCAGCACATGGAAAAGGAAAGATAGTGAAAATTGTGGTCTAGTACTTTCATCTCAAAGACAAAATAACCCCTGGTATATTGACAGTGGATGTTCCAAACACATGATTGGAGACAAAAGTAAGTTTATGTCTCTAAGTGAAAGCAAATTAGGAAATGTAACCTTTGGAAATGATGTACCAGGAAAACTCAAAGGTAAAGGAATGGTAAGTCTACGTAATGGAAAAGGGAAAGATCAAGATGTGATGTTGTTTGTATATGTTCTGAAACATAATCTGCTTAGTGTCATTCAAGTTTGTGACAGAGGATGTAAAGTTGTTTTCACTTCTAAATATTTTAAAATACAATCTGTGAATTCAGGACAGTTGATTGCAAAAGGCATAAGAACAGAAAACAATGTCTATGTTTTGAAAGAAGAAAAAGAAGAATGTCACTTAAGAAAGTATGATGAAAACTGGTTATGGCATAGGAGACTTGGACACCTAAATTTTGATCATCTAATCAAACTTATAAACAATGGGGTAGTAAAATATCTTCCAAAAATATCAAAGCCATATGATTCTGTATGCAAACCTTGCCAAATAGGAAAGCTCACTTGGACACAGTTTAAATCTAAGAAATTTTCATCAACAAAGAAACCTCTTCAGTTAGTACATATAGATTTATGTGGACCATCAAGGAAGGAAGGTACAAGAAAAGAAAATTATTTCATGTTGATTATTGATGATTATTCTAGACTTACATGGGTTGCCCTTCTAAAAGAAAAATCTGAAGCATTTGAAAAATTCAAAGTGTTTAAGGCTCTGACTGAGAATCAAACAGGAAAAATATTGAAGACAATAAGGTCTGATAGAGGAGGAGAGTTTAGTTCAGGAGACTTCAAAGATTTTTGTGATAAACATGGGATCAAAAGAGAGTACACTATTCCAAGGACTCCACAACAAAATGGAGTAGTTGAGAGGCAGAATAGATCAGTTCAGCAGATGGAAAGATCAATGATGAATGAAAACAATATTGCTAAGACATATTGGGTAGAAGCAATTCATACAGTTGTACATATTCTTAACAAAGCTCATCTCAGGCCACAAAGTGACAAGACTCCATATGAACTATGGTTTGGAAGACCTGCTTCAATCAAGCATTTTAAATTCTTTGGGAGTAAGTGTTATATCAAGACTAAAAATGAAAATATGGGAAAATATGATAATAGGGTTGATGAAGGTATCTTATTAGGCTATTATACAAACAGTAAAGGATACATATGTTATAATAAGAGACTTCATAAACTGGTTGATTGTATTGACATAAAAGTTGATGAAGAGATCCCGGTATGAGATGTAAGCAGTGTTGAATCAACAACAAATGATATAGTTGAAGTTGAAGATGAACAATTCTGTTAGCGATATTTCTCGTAGGGGGGTTAGAATGCAAAAGAATGGGTTAAAAACCCACTTGTCCTAAGTTTTGGGTGATTATGCACCTGTGGTAAGTAACGAGCAAGTTCGAACGGCAGCGATTCGCATGCTCGGATCAACGACGCATATGGAATTCCGGACCCCCCTTACCTTTCTACCTTTAAGCGGGGGGGGGGTCCGGAATCGGGGGCGCACCTCTCCAATGGTCCAGATCAACATGCCCGAATCAATGGCGATAAAGGAAATTCCAGACCCCCCCTGCCTTTCTACCTTTAAGCGGGGGGGGTCCGGAATTGGGGGCGCACCTCTCCAACGGTCCAGATCAGCGTGCCCGGATCAACGACGCTTGGAAAATCTCATCCTTCTCAGCTGACCTATAATTAGCCAGTGTGGGACCTTCTCCCATTATGTCATCCTCCATAACCACCTTTCCCCCGCTGCTATGTGTCATCTATCCTCCTCCACTCTTTTGTCCAGGTGTCCCCCTCTTTGTCTCATCGTCCACTCACCACCTGCCACATGTCCCTTTCCCTCCACGTCAACTTACCACTAAGATGCATCCATTACGTTTACCCTCTTTCACCATGTGTCTTTCCTATAACCATTCTCACACCTCGCCACTTCTTCCACGCCCTCATAATCCGACGCCTTCACTCCTATCATGCGCCCTATTCTCTGCGCTGGCCTCCACCCCTATTTGTCAAAGTCATTCAGTTATTCCAGGTGGCAGCACGAGAAGTCTTCCACATCCCAAAGTGCTGAGTTGGCCAGGTCATCCTCAATCCCCATGAAGTAGTTATTGAGGCAATTGGTGGTGGTTAGACGTCGTCTCCGATATAATGGGAAAGTCCGGCAGTGAATTAAAGGCACGTCGATTCGCCGATGAAACTGTCAGAAGATCATTCGCGTCTGCCATAAGTTGCACGACCATTCAAAGATTTTGGTTGCGTATTGTCAGAAGCCATGCAGATGCAAAGCTTTCAATGCTACATCTCGATGTTGTTGTTGTTGCTGGTTTGAGTATATGTAGGGGTTTTCGCCATTTTTGTATCTATCGATGGTAGAGCTAAGCTCCTGACTGTAAAGTTTCAACAAACATTATGGTTTCCTGGTTATGCCTATGTGTTTGAGACTTCTTGGTTTATGACAAACAATTCTCCCTTTTCCATCTATGTTTCATCTCATGCCAGAGAGTTCACAGTCGAAGGATTCGTGTGGATGGTACAATCTTGTTATGATAAAGGATTTATTGTGACATTATTGCGTTCTCTGGTCTTCTATATTTGAATGCAAAAGGATTTTGCGTTCGAATGCCTTCTTCTCCTGTCTGTTACAAACCGAATGTTTATGATAGGCTTTCGCACTCTTCTCACGCAAGTCTTCCCCCTACTCACCCTTTATTACAACTCACTGTTTGAAGTTTATCAAGACCTCACTTGTCCATGCATGCCTGGTCTAGTTTTTGAGTCGAGATGATATTGTTCTGAGTTTCCCTCCATTTGATCACCCTTTTAAACAAATCGTGACATTAAACTGATGGGCGTCAGGCTCTGCTCCTGCAAGCAATCTAGGGGTGACTTCCGGCGCCAACATTTCTAGCGCCGCTGCCGCGGACGAAGTTGAATATTTTCCCCATGATTGAATGACAAAGATTAAGCTGATTCTAAAGGTGCATCAGATATCAGAACTCGAAGATTGCTACTATTCACCTGGCGACTCCATTGTGACGAATCTACTACGGCGAACCCATTGGATTAGTTGTGGCTTCCGGCGGCAGACACACGCGGTTCCATCCACAACTGCCTCTGGCTACAGCTGAAGAAAACCTGGAGGTGATTCTCAGAAAAGGAAAGGCTCCTCAAGGAGAAAGCTTCTCTTCCAAATCAGGTATTTCCCCACCTCCTTCCGTAAAAACTCCATTTTCTTATTCCCAGCTTCCTGGTCGCCCTTCCTCCGATGTTTCTCGTTTCTTGAATTTCGGGAGTGTTCCTGCCGAGTTTTCTCCTCCTAGTTTGATACCAAAGGGAGAGATCCTTGTCACTCCCCCCTCCCTGGAAGTTGTGCCTCAACATAGATCTCAGGCCTCAGAAGGTTTCACCACCCCTCCGTTTATTACTACTACTGCACAGAGAGAAGCATCTGCACATTTGGGTCCTTTATACCTCTCTCTGTTTTTCCCATCATCTCCTGTGAGAACCTTTGCTCCGACATCTCCCATTCACACTCCCTCTCCTCCTAGTTCTCCTCCACCTAATATCCCTATGGTTGGTGCTAATCCCCCTCTGAATAGGATGGATGCTATAGTTGCTGCTAGATATGCTCCGTTAATCCTACCCCATCCTATGAACCCTCTCCCTGCTGGAGATTATTTGAAGTACATGCCTAATTTCGCTGGGGAAGGGGACATAACTGCAGAAGAGCACTTGGATGCTTTTTACAGTTATGCAGACAACCTCAATATTGAAAATGAAGATTTCTGGATGAGAGTCTTTTTCCAGAGCTTGGATGGTGATGTTAAGAAGTTGTTTAGGGGACTGGCCCCTAGATCTATTGCTGGCATTGAAGCCCTGGATAATGTTTTCCTGAGGCAGTGGGGAGATAGGAAAGATTACATATATTACATGACAGAGTTTGGATCTCTGAAGAAGATGGAAGGAGAGTCTATCTCAGACTTCTCCAAAAGATTCAATAATATGTATAACAATATCCTTTCAGAGGTAAAGCCCTCTGAAGCCTCTGCTCAGATTTCCTATGTGGGTGCGTTCGACCCTGATTTCTGTCTTCTATTGAGAGAAAGAAGAGCCACCTCCTTAGCTCAGATACAAGATGTAGCTATAGAGGTGGATTCAAACATATTAGTAGCTAATAGACTGAGGAATAAGGCTGACACAGACAGAAGAAAGGGAAAATCAGAAGCCTCAACTTCCGGCCCATCACTTCCCTACCCTCAAGCAAATGAGCTGACCCAGGTGATGAAATTTCTGAAAGAAGAAATGGAGAGATTGAAAGTGGAGAGGAAAAAAATGAATAAGGGCCCTCAGATCACTGAGAATAGAGCAGGTTTCAGAAGGCCAAATAATTTTTCTCCTCCAACTATGCATAGAGAGAAGGAAAGGGACAGGGACGACCAAAGAATTCAAGCTCCCTTCCAGAACAATTTTGTGGCTGATGAAGAATAAGGGGAAACAGATGAGATTGAACCTAAAATCCACTATTTAGAAGTCACTCCCCCTTTCCCTCATCTGACCCAGTCAACATACGAGGAGTCTCTCATGAACAGTCAGCTTAACGAATTGAGCAAAGGAGACAAGGCTAGCGGTGGCCGAGGCAGGTATAACCTGAGATCCGACAAAAAACTAGCAGTACCTGATGTTCCGGAGCAGTCCACTAGAGAAGAGAAGCCTACTAATGAGGTAGTAGATAGTCACAGAGGTAAGAAGGCCCAACCTCTCTCTCCCATTGTCCAAACTCATGTTCCTGAAATAAGAGAAATTCCAAAGCCTACATCTTCCTTTAATTTCGAACATGAGATTCAAAAGATCAGAATCCTTGTACCCCTCACTGAGCTAATTAAACATGGTGAATTCAAAAAGTGTTTCTCTGACCTTTTGAAATCTGAAGCCTCAAGCCCTTCCACGGACTTCATAAACCTCCAAGATGAAAATCCAGTAGTTGTCCTAGGCCCCATGGTAGAAGACAAAGATGATTCATCCCCTCCCTTCTACACCTCCCTGAATATACATGATAAGGTACTGCACAATTGTTTGATGGATTCAGGGGCCTCTCATAACCTCATGCCCAAATCCATCATGGAAGAATTAGGACTGGAAGTCACCCAAGCCTATCATGACCTCTATTCTTTCGAATCCAGGAGAGTGCAATGTTTGGGAGTCATTAAGGACCTGGTGGTCTCTTTGTTTCAGCTGCCCATGAAGAGTATGGTCATGGATATTGTGGTATCTTATGTTCCCCCCAAGTTTGGCATGTTGTTGTCAAGGTCTTGGATTAAGATACTTGGAGGGACGTTACAGATGTACCTCACATATGCCACAATTCTAGTCTTTGGAGGGGAACATAGGAGATTGTACAGAGAAGCCCAGCTAGCCTACATTGTCAGTGATGAAGCAAACCCCACTAATCACCCCATATTTTCACTTGACAATGGCCTAGGGTCTAGCTTGTTACAGGTCACTGAGAATTCCGAAGCCCCTTTGCAAATCAGAAAATAGGCCATTATCAATCAGGAGGTGCCTCCTCCAACCACCTATGTTTGGAAGATGTTCTTTGATGGAGCTTCCTCCGGTATGGGTGCTGGCGCTGGGATAGTACTCATATCCCCTTCTCAAGAGACCATATCTCTGTCATACAAGCTGGAATTTGAAGTCACCAACAATGTAGCAGAGTATGAAGCTTTGGTTCTGGGATTAAGAGCTGCAAAGGAAATGGGAATTAGGGAGATTGTTGTATTCGGAGATGCAAAATTGATAGTCCAGCAAGTCAAAAACATTTATCAGACCAAGCACCCTCGTCTCAAGAATTACAGGAACAAGGCATGGGATCTAATTGACAGTTTCTTCCTGGATTTCAACATCTCTTTCATTCCAAGGGAAGAAAATGCTCCAGCCAGTTTTCTAGCTTTCTCAGCTAGTTTGTTCGAAGTTCCTGCGCTGCCAACTGTCAGATCTGATGTTGAGATAAGATATAGATGCTCTGTACCGAACAATGTCAAACATTGGAAGGTATTTGAAGATGATCTGGAAATCGAGAAGTTCCTCCAGTCCATTGATGACTTTTCTGCGTCACACATAGATGAATATCCTGACGAGGAAGGTGACCATCACCCTGGAGAGTTGTCGAATAAAATTGTTGACCACCAGATTATACAGCTGCCAAGCAACCACATACTGAGAGGCCTGATCCCATTAGAACGATTGTTCAATGGGAATGATATGGCAGTAAGGGGGAGAGTTTCAGGGGATGATGCCGATACAGCTGAGTGAAACATAGGCACACCAGAGGAGCCTAAGATTGTCAAACTATCAACAATTTTGACTGAAGATCAGAGGGCTGAATATACTGAGCTACTGAAGGAATTTGCTGATGTGTTCGCATGGACCTACGAAGACCTTAAGACATATGACACATCAGTCATTGAGCATAAAATTCCACTGAAAGAAGAGGCTAATCCATTCAATTAGAAGCTGAGACAGATAAATCCCATGCTGCTACCTGTCATGGAGAGGGAAGTGAAGAAGCTGCTGGATGCCCAAATCATTGTCCCCTTGAGATACTCTGACTGGGTGGCCAATTTGGTCCCAGTGCAGAAGAAGAATGGAGAAATCAGACTCTGTGTCGATTTTAGGAACCTGAACATGAGCTCAAGGAAGGACAATTATCCCCTGCCCAACATGGAACATATATTGCAGAAGGTTACCGGTGCATCCAGAATATCCATGATTGATGGCTTTTCTGGTTACAACCAGATATCAGTCATGCCTGAGGACAGAGAGAAAACAACCTTCACCACTCCTTGGGGCACATTCATGTATGCCAAAATGCCATTTGGGTTGATGAATGCAGGAGCCACATTTCAGCGAGCCATGAACATAGCCTTCATCGGGGAAAAGGATAAGTTTATGGTGATTTACCTAGATGACATAACAGTCTTTTCCAAGACTGATGGAGAGCACCGCTACCACTTGAAGAAGGTTTTCTGGAAGTGTCATAGGTATGGCCTATATTTAAACCCCAAGAAATCATTGTTTGCTATGCAAGAAGGGAAACTATTAGGCCATATAGTGTCAGCAGAGGGAGTGAAAATTGATCCTGACAGGGTATAAGCAATTCAGGCTCTGTCACTTCCCAGATCCAAGAAAGAGGTTCAGTCATTTTTGGGAAGGATTAATTTTCTGAGAAGGTTTGTTTCAAATTTTGCTGAGTTGGTGAAACACATCACATCCATGCTCAGGAAGGGGAATGAAGTGAAATGGACTGCTGAACCCAAAGAATCTTTTGACCAAATAAAGAAAGCGTTGACTGAGGCACCTGTGCTTATCAGTCCCGATTATTCCAAAGATTTTCTTATTTTCTTTCGCTTCTTGTGATACAGTAGCAGTAGTCTTACTGCAGAAAAATGATCAAGGACAAGAGCAGCCTATTTCCTTCTTTAGCAAGGCACTGAGAGATGCATAACTCCGATACGAGATCATGGAGAAGTAGGCTTATGCCTTGGTGAAAGCTCTCAAAGCTTTTAGAGTCTATGTCTTACATTCAAAGATCACTGCCTATGTTCCTTCAGCTTCTGTGAAGGACATTCTTATACAGCCTGACATAGACGGAAGAAGAGATAAATGGATCGCCAAGATACTAGAGTTTGATCTGGAGATCAAGCCCACCAAGCTGATAAAGGGGCAAGGTTTAGCCAAGTTGTTGGCTGAATCAAATTGCAGGGCCTTGGGAATCAATTTCATTAATGAGCAAGCTGAGTCATCCAACAGGGGTTCCCAAAGCACTGTACCACTAGCAGCATGCACCTGGTACAAGGATATCTTGTATTTTCTGCAAGAATTAAAGCCTCTTGATGGATTGGGGAAAAGTAAATCCAGAGATCTAAAGCTCAAAGCGGTCAAATATTGCCTCATTGACCAAGCCTTGTATTGGAAAGACCCTCTAGGAGTATTACTAAGGTGTCTGGACCCACAGCAGGCCCAAAAGGTTATATTCAACTTCCATAGCGGTCTCTGTGGAGGTCATCATTTTTGGAAGACAACAGCTCACAAGATCCTTCAGGCTAGATACTACTGGCCCACCTTATTTCTCGATGTCTACAGGGAAATTAGAGCCTGCATTAAATGCCAGAAATTCTCAAGAAAGCAGCAGCTCAAATCCCTGCCATTAAAGCCTGTGGTAGTCTCAACACCCTTTCTGCAGTGGGGATTGGACTTCATCGGGGAAATTCATCCTCCCTCAAGTGGTCAACACCGGTGAATTTTGACAGCAAATGACTACTTCACCAAATGGATAGAAGTTGTCCCTACCAGAAGCACTTCTCACAAAGTGATTATCAGCTTCTTGGAAGATATTATATCCAGATTTGGTTGCCCCAGTAGAATCGTTATTGATAATGCCTCTCCCTTTCGGTCTGAGCCTCTGGTCAAATTCTGTGAATAGTTCCATATTGCACTGATTCACTCCACTCCCTACTATCCTCAAGGAAACGGACTGGCAGAGTCCTCCAATAAAAGCCTAATCAAGCTTATCAAGAAACTACTAGGGGACAATAAAAGGGCCTGGGACTCAAAGCTCAAATTTTCTCTTTGGGCTGACCGGGTGACAACAAAGAAATCCCTGGGCATCTCACCTTTCCAACTGGTTTATGGAATAGAGGTTGTTTTCCCCACTCAGTTCGCCTTACCTGTGCCAAATATCCTCAAGGACTTTGAGGGGGAACCTAACCACGTGCTCAGAAGAATTCATCAGGTAGTGGAAGTGCAGTAGATCAGAGAATAGGTCATGGATAGAGCCTACAATCATCAGCAGAAGATCAAGCAGGCTTTTGACAGGAAGAGCAAAAAGAAAGAATTCGAGCAGGGTGATCTGGTGCTCAAATGGGATGCACCCAGGCAAGAAAAGGGAAAACACAGTAAATTTGATGCCCTCTGGTTTGGGCCTTTCAAGATCCTTGAAGTATTTTCAAACAACACTTACAGGTTGCAGGATCTGGAAGTCAAAGAAGTTTTTGGCAGCCCAGTCAATGGGCATTTCCTTAAAAAATGTTTTCTGTGAGCCACAGTCGGCTCTTTTTGTTTTGTTTTGTAAATATTGTTTCTGTTTTGTTTTTCGGACTAATAAATGACTCCATAGACCAACAACAAAGGCACTAAATCTGCAAAAGAGTTCTTAGAGCATCACAGGGATGACTCTATCCCCCATGGAGCCAAATGTTAGCGATATTTATCGTAGGGGGGTTAGAATGCAAAAGAATGGGTTAAAAACCCACTTGTCCTAAGTTTTGGGTGATTATG
>JASDQU010243654.1:33688-43877 GCA_032191745.1 Picea mariana | reverse complement strand
CTTCTAAGGGATATTTCATTGATTCATTTTCTTCCTTTGATTTTGGTATGGCTGTTTCATCAATTGTTACATTGATACTTTCCACAACTTTGTTTAATCTTATATCGTAACACTTATATGCTTTCCTTGTACTTGAGTAACCAACAAGTACTCCTTTGTCCACACGAGAGTCAAACTTTCCCATTCCACCATATTCTCTTTTGATATAACATTTGCTTCCAAAAACTCTGAAGTCCTTTACATTTGTTGGTCTTCCTTTCCATAGTTCGTAAAGAGTTTTGTTAGTGTTGTTTCTGAGCATTACTCTGTTTTGAATGTGAACTGTTGTATGCACTGCCCGTGTCCAAAAAATATCTGTCAATTTCGAATCCATTAACATTGTTCGAGTCATTTCCTGTACTGTCATGTTCTTTCTTTCAACAATTCCATTCTGTTGAGGTGTCCTAGCAACGAAGAATTTCCTTTTTATTCCATGATTTCTGCAATAGTCCATAAATTTCTTTGAGGTGAAATCTCCTCCATTATCAGATCTTAAGCATTTTATTTTTGAATCCATTTCATTTTCAACCATTTCCTTGTAGATATTGAAGTTTTCAAAAGATTCCGACTTATTCTTGGGAAAACAAACTGCAATCATTCTTGTATAATCATCAACTAATAACATGAAATATTTCTAACCTTTTAAGCCCTTTGTTTTAGTTGGTCCAACTAGATCAGTATGCACAATTTCCAGTGGTCTTGTCGTTGAATATTCCTTTGATTTAAACCTGGTCTTGTTTTCTTTCCTTGTTGACAATGATTTCATAAAGTGTTGGTTGGTTTCGTGATCTAGGGAATTTCTCTGACTGCTTCTCTTTTGCTGACTTTGAAAAGGTTATCAAAATGTATGTGCCCTATTCTTCTGTTCCATATCTAACTTTCATCTTCCTTTCCTAGACAACACTTTTGATTTCCAATTTCACTTAACACATATATGTTTCTTGAAGTTCTTGCAGCTGTAGCGACCAATTTCCCTAAACCTTCTTTTCTTATCTCACACTTTTGTGAGTCAAAAGTAACTTTATGACCTTGGTCACACATTTGACTCACACTTAGAAGATTATGTTTCATATCTTCTACTAGTAGAACATTTTTTGCCTTTTCATTCTTGTTCCCAATTCAGATTGTCCATTTTCCAATGATTTTGGCTGAATCATCATTTCCGAAGGAGACCGATCCATCTCTTTCTTTTCGTAATGTAAGAAACTTATCTCTATCACCTGTCATGTGTTTTGAACATCCACTGTCAACATACCAACCCTGTTTCTTCTGCTTAGCTGTTAGAGCAATTGTGCATTCTTCATTGCTATACTGATCTTGCTTACTTATCCATGTCGTTTTCTGAGCTTCCTATCTGTGACTGTTGTTATTCTGTTGAGGTTCTTTAGGAAGGACTGTCATTCTACAATATTTGGCCACGTGTCCAAAATGATTACATTTGTAACATTCCACTTCAGTGCTCAAAGATTCAAACCTTTTGTAACTTCTTCTTTGTGTTTCACTAGGTCTTCTTGAATAACCCCTTTGTGTATGACTCTCAAAGTTATTATTTTTCCTGTTGTTACTCTGCAATTCACAACTTTATGTCCAAAATTATTACATGCATAACATAAACCAAAAAATATAGTTTGATACATGGGAGTTGAAGATCTTGTGAAAGGAGGTGCTCTTATGAATCCTTCTTCTTCTTGAGGCCTATTTATCTGTTGTTGATTCTGAAATTTGAATCTTCTTGGTGGAGGAGTGTCCCTGTAATCTTCCTTGTATATCTTCCTATCCCCTTTGATTGTTTCTGCATAACTTTTTGGATATGTTTCTTGTTCTGTTGTTTTGGAGCTTGATCCCTTTTCTGTCTGATTGTATCCAAGTCTGAACTTGTCAAGATGAGATTTTTGACTACTGATAATGTCATCCAAAATTTTTGAGCTATTCTGCATATTTTTCTTTTGAATATCCTTTCTTAGTGCAACAATATTTGCTTCCAAGTTTCCAATGATCCTGTCCTTTTCTTCTAGCTTTTCTTTGAGTGCTTCATCAATTATTTTATCCTCTTCTATTTGAACCTTCAATTTTGTGATCATTTTTTCTAGTTCTCGAGTATTATTTTTCTTGTCTAGTTCTGCTTGTAGTTTCTTGTTTTTCTTCTTTTCTCTTCTGATAATTTCTATGGCACACATTAATTCTTATTGATAGTCAACTTCTGCTTCTTAAATTTCTTCTTCTACTTCTTTATATTTTTCTTCGGCTTCTTCATATTCTTCTTTGGAGTCTTCTTTGTCAGAGTCTTTTACTACCATGAATAGAACTCTTCCTGTCTCACTGTCACTGACTTCATCTTCATCTGATGATGAGATGTCTTCTTTGGTGCATACGATTTTCTTGAAAACTTTCTTTGTAGTTCTTTTTCCTTTATATGTGTGTTTTCCTTTTTAGTGACCTTCATCATTTTTCTTTTTCTTATGAGGAAATTTGTTAGAAAAATGACCAATACCATCACAATTAAAACAAATTAAAGAAATCTTACCTCTATACCTACCGTTGGTTCCCTTGTTTAGTCTTTTGATGAAGTTGGTCACTTCTTCATCATCTTCCGAGACATCACTATTGCTGCTATATTATTCTTGTTCCTTTTTCTTTTGCTTTGATCTTTTGGATGCTTTGAAGGCTGCTTCTTTTACATCTGGATTTTCCTGTTCAGTTCTCTTTTCATATGCTGTGAAGATTCCATGCAGTTCGTCCATGCTTATTGAGTTTAGATCCGATCTTTCTTCTAGTGCTGATATCTTAAGCTTAAATCTCATAGGAAAAGATCTTAGTACCTTTTGAACAATTACAGATTCTTCAATTTCTTCTCCCAATCCTATGATTGCATTCACTATTTCATCGACTCGTAAGAAGTACGCTGCAATATTCTCATCTTCCTTCATTTTTAGTTGTTCGAACTGACCTTTGTAAGTTTGAAGCTTTGCTTCTTTGACTTTTGTATCTCCTTCATAAATATTTCTAAGCTTGTCCCAAATCTCATTAGCGGATTTACAATATGCAACTTTGGTGAATACCGTATCACTGAGACCATTCAAAAGTGCATTTTTGGCTTTGGAATTATTCTCACCGAGTTTCACTACTTTGTCATTTGTTGGTGGATTTGCTGGTGTTGTGTATCCATCTACAATTGATTTCCAAACTTGAAATCCCTGTGCCTGTATATATGTCTTCATCCTTATGCTCTAAAAAACATACTTCTGTTCATCAAACTGTGGTATTCCATTTTTATACAAGTTGGTACTCTCCATGACCTACCTTTCAATGGTTAAACTGATTTCTGAAGGAACCTTCTCTGATACCAATTGTTGGATTAATGAGAATATGGGTGAATCAATAATATCATAATTATAATCCTTTTTCTTCAAATAATCCAAGTGTTATATCAATGTAGAATTATTATCCAATAATGAGCAATAAGAAATGAACAATCACACACATACACAGTACACCAGTGTTTCACGTGGAACCCCAAATCCAGAGAAAACCACAGAATGATTTTTCTTATATGTATTGAAGAATTACAGTAATTGGAAGCACCAACTTCCTTTGTTTTCCAGCTGCAACTGGAATGAGGGTCCAACCCCCTAGTTTCTCAGGATACAACCTAAGAGAATATCCAACTCCCCAATTCTCTGGCTACAAACATAAGGAGGCTACAAACCCCTATGTTCTCCGGCTACAACTAGAAGGTGGCTACAACCACCTGTCCTTGCGCCGTCCAACTACCCTGAAGTAGAATGATGGAACCACTGTCACACTATCATTGTGAGATATACCGCTGTAAACCTATACCAATAAACCTGAACCATGCATCAACCATGCATCAACCTGTAATCAACTTGTACCATAAACAAGTGCATCAACCATGCACTAAACTATACCATAAACAAGTGCATCAACCATGCACCAACCTGTACCAAACAATCTGTAACCAACCTGTACCATAAACACGTGCATCAACCATGCACCAACCTGTACCAAACAATCTGTAATCAAAATGTACCATAAATAAGTGCAACCAACCATGTACCAAGTATGTACCAGTAATTTTTCAACTACTCATCAACTATGCCTCATCAATATGTACCAACATCATCAACTATACACCTCTTGTATGTGCCAACTCATCAACTACTTGTCTCAACCATGTACCCAACTTGTACCTCAACCAAAAAACCTCATCAATTTCATCATCCAAATATGATTTATAACTCTGTAATATACCTAGTGTATATTATCACATACCTTCAAACCTTCCTTAACTTTAAACAAAAAGAGACTAGCATTTACATCAAATTTTTCTTTAGTCTCACATGACTAGTTTTAGATTAGTCAACAACCCTAACTTGAAATAATCAAAACTTTGTACCTATAATGAATAAAGATATGAAACTGATATACAATGTTCTTCAATGTGTTTTATGCAGTTCCTCCAAGTGTCACTACTTGGAACCTCTCCGAAAATTAGATATAGCAAAAATGGCATACCTGCTGAATTCTAGCTTATTCTAGAGAGTGACCTTGTAGAGCGTGCCCCGCACAGAATATTTGTTGAATTGATCCGAAACTGTTAAAAATCATAATAAATACTGTACTCTAACCAACACATTTGGTCTTATGGAAACTGGATCTGTTATGAAGAAGTTATGACGTTTTTACCCAAAACACCTGTTTTCGACTAGTTTCAGGACTAACCACAAACCCTATTTTCCATGGAGTGTAACTCAAAAATACAATGAACCATAAGAGGAATTTTTTACCACAGATACTTGGATATGTTTCCTCAATTTCCTAGGAATTTCACGGTCTGAATTATTCTATAAAATAATTTATTGCGAAAATGGTGAGATGACCTGTAAATAACATACCTTAGAAAACATCATCAAAAGAATTTATCCTTCCTTGAATTTCGACCTTATTTTCTTCACCTTCCCTCAGAAATTTGCCTTAGATATCCTTTGGTTACCTCAGACACCTATAGGTATTCAATATTCTCAAGTGTGTCTAAAATGAGAGAGCCTTGCGTCTTATTTATAGTCTCCAAGTAGCTTCCTTAAAAACATCTTCTAGGTGACTTTGCCCACTTTCCCTATTTTAGGGTTAACCCACTTCTAATTTATCCATTAAATTTATTATTTAAATAATTTATTTTGTATTCACTTTGAATTATTGTACACTCATCAATTCACTTTATTATTTACCTTCTAAAATCTCTTAAACCACTTTGACTACTTTGACCTTTTGGGGCTTCTAGATTACATAAGAGGGTCCTCCAACTTCGTAAGGCCATAAATCTCAAACCGTGAGGAGTTATGTGACATTCCACATACCACCAGAAATGGAATGAAATACAACATACATATAGAATAGTATTACTTGAAAATATATCAAAACTCATACCATTATCCATCAAACAAACTTGGGTCCATTACCCAAACTTGGGTTCTCCAACTTCTCATGGCCATAACTCTCTAACCGTGAGGAGTTATGTGATGTTCCACATACCACCAGAAATGGCATGAAAAGCACTATCCATATAGGATAGTTTCAATGGAAAATTCATAGACCTTCATCTCATTATTACACAAATAAGCATGGGTTCTCTAACCATACTTCTAAGATAACTCAATCCGCAAAGCGTCTTCCCATGAGAGCTTTCATTATAAGGGGACCACTTTGGAGTTCATCCATTTCTACTTATTATAAACCATGACAAGACAATAGTGAGTCATATTTACATCAAAAAATCTTGGGTCCATTGCCCAATCTTTGTGCTACGTGGATTTCTTCAAGGGTTGACATCAATGACAACCAACCTTAATCAACAGTATCTCCACAGAACTGTTGTCGATTTGCTGCCATAAGTCGATGAGAACATTCCCTTGATCCAAATTATGTTAGGAATGAATGCTGGTGGAAGATAATATAATCCTCCGTAAATCTTGTTTAATGCATTTTAATAGGAGGTCTCCTAGAGCCTTTCGCTTATTAATGACCATCCCTTCGAACCTGTATGGTAAGTTATAAGCATTAAAAGAATAGTAAATGTGCGTTGGGAAAGGCATGAACGTGGCGGGGACAGACAATGGAAATATGTGACTTGAGATGTTTTGTGAACCCGGGAACCCGTGAACCCAAGAGCTCACAATGGTACACGGCTTGAAATTGGCTAAGTGTGGGACGACGCGGAGGTCGGATGGATTCATGTAGGAAGAATGACACTTAGACAGTTCATGGAGTCCAGGGTTCAAAATGTAGATCGTGAAACTCTTTGGTGCAATATGTATGTCATGGAGCACAGGAACATGAAAGTTCGATCCCGTCAACCCAAGAACACGCGACCGTGAAATTGGATAAGTATGGAACAACACGATTGTCGGTTGGACTTGTAAAGTGAATTTATATATGGAGGTTAGAAAATGTAAGTTCGTCAACCTAGGAACCCACGGTCTAAAATGAGACTAAGTGTTAGAACTAGAAATGGATAGTAATAGGGAAAAAAAGGAGAGGGAAAAAACAAGTAAGTGTAGAAGGGGTCAAAGAAAGGGAGAAACTAATTAGGGAAAATAGAAAAGGGGATGAAATTTTTTGGAAGCGGGAAATGACCTCAACAACATGCTGAGTGTGAATATTTTTCTGCTTTGAGCAATTGCTTTGCAAGGAAGACATTGCAGAACCATGACTTCATAGGGAAAGAAGAAATACAAGGGAGGAAATGTTTTCAGATATGAACCCCAAGGGATGAATTTGGTGAAATCATACCCTGCATACATGGTGTCCTTTGAACAAAATTGTTGTATGAGATTCTGTGAAAAATTTTAGGGGTATAATGTGTAGCTGGCCAAGCAATTTGCTTTGAAATTTAATGGTGTCAGCACAACCATTGCAGGGGTCACTTTTCTAGTATCAAAAGAAACCATATAAAATACTACAGAGATCCCTACATAGGGAGAGAAGTGGTTTAAATGTATGCCCTTAGATCCTTCTCTTTATATTGATTTTATCAAACCTAAATACATAAATCAGAAAATTGGTGCCACCATCCCCAGGGAATATGATTTGGAACCTTATGAGAAGCTCTTGAGGGTAATCCATAAATACTTTACTTGTGAGGATAGGATTGACAGGGTATATCAATACCACATAAGGATCCTTATGCATTTCAAAGGGAAAATCCCCCTAAATTTACCCTTCTACCTATATAGAAGCATGGGAAAAATGGCAGACAGAGTCCAAGCCAGGGATGACCAGCTAAAGAGTAGCATGTTCCAATTTTCCTTGGTGAAGCTGTTGGTGGTTCAAGAGATTATAAATTTGAATAGGGATTGACATTCCTTCTTGAATTCAACAAAAATTTCCTTGGACCCTAAAGGAGATACCCCCTTGTATTCTTAGAAATCAACATCTCATAGTTCAGGGGTGAAAGGAGGAGGTGTTGCTGAAAGAGAAAAAGGAAAAGAGATTGAGAATCCATCACCCAGTCATCCAGTCTTGAATAAAAGAAGAAAACTACAATTCATTGATGAAACCAAGGAGACATAGGCTTCCGGTAAACCACTCACCAGGTCATCTGCTAGGAGGTTTCCCATACCTACATTTCAGATAGATTTTGTTGAATTTTCATCCCAGGAGATTGATGAGGAGCAAGTGAAACCAGGGGAGAAATATTCAGATGTCAAAGAGATGCAACAACAAATCAAGAAAGCTCAACATGTTATAGCCCAATTCTACCAGGAGAACAAGGAATTAAAAACGAAACTAAGAGAGAAGACTCCTAAAGCACAAACACCAAAGAGAAAAGCATGTCCTATGAAAGAAATCTCAAAGGGAAGGAAGATCAGGCAAGGTCCCGAGACTATAGTTGCAACCAAACCCACATCACCTCTGACAACGTCCTCAGCGAGGAAGAGTAGTCCATACATACAGGGAAAGAAAACATCAAGTCATAAATCTTCTACTTCACCCACAAAAGGAGAAAATAACATAAAATGGCTAAATAAGAAGCTAAGAGAAGCTCAATACCAAATCATCAAGATTAGGGAAGAAAAGAGAATATCATAGGAAGGAATTATGAATCATTACAAGGAATGCAAACCAACCATTGACATTGCATGTGTAGTCCTTTCTAATTCTCAGTCAAATTTGAAGAGGAATGAAACCTTTTTGAGGCTGGTGGGAAATTTAATGAGATAGAACCTATCATTGAGAAAAGAAAACATGGGCTTAAGGTTACAAGTGAAATTGGATGAAGAAGTTAAGGACAAGCTAAATCTCCTTGCTAAAGTTGCAGAAATATGAGTGAGGAAGCCTTATTTTTGTCTTTTTTGGGTATGGAACCATGTCAAAGGTTTGTTTACATCATTAAATTTGTGGAAAACATACATTTTGATGTTGATATAAGGTCGTTTCATCAAGGCGATGACATGAAATATTTGTTGTGCACATTTTGTTGTCTTTACGAAGAAATAGTCATACACAACACTTTCATAGTGAATATTCGCTACACAGATGTTGTAAGCTCACCTAATTAGAAAGGAGGATATGTGATGAAAGGAATACAAGTTTTGAGGAAGATGCATGGTTCCCAGCCTTTAATTCCACCTGGATTCGCACTAGCAACCACAATATGGACATTCACTATGCAAAGTCGCTACGCAAATGCTGTAGCCAACACTTGCGCAACAATAACCAGAATTCGCTACGCAAGGGTGACAAAGTTGTCCAACAATGCACATGATGACTTGAGGTGTCCCTAGATGGACCTGATGACTCATCACAATCATATGGTTGAATATTTCTCAAAGATCTATGATTGTAAAGGATATTTTGGTTATGTTATGATTGGAAAAATCAAATTTTCTATTTTTAGTAAATCTTGTTGGAGTTGTTGTTCTCTTTGAAAGCAACCATATCCATGATTCTAGGATGTAGTAGTTCGACCCTAGAAGCCAAGTGTGGCATTATTTTTCTATATATGTTGATTATTTTCGTGTAAAGAGGAGAGATGACAGAGGTCTATACATTTTGATCTTCAATGTAATTTTCTGAATCTAATAGAAATACAAATGCAGAAGTCCTGAACTCCTTCTGAAAAATATTCTAATGGTGGTGATCTGAAGATTGTACTGTTTCTTTGTATGTATTCCTTGTGTACTTACTTTCATCTTCACTTTTCTTACGTTTAAATTGGACAATTAAGGGTCTATAATTATTCTAATGGTGCTCTAGATTTAACTGATTTAAATTATGTTTATCTTCTTAACTAAGGTCATAATTCATCCTTTATGATACTCTGATTCTGTTATGTGTTTATGTTCTTATTTCACCTTACATAATCAAACTCAAAATTGAATTTCATCACCTTATTTATCCCTTTTTCCTATGAGGAGTTCTACCTATCAGGAATTGTTTTATTTTGTTTTCAGGGGTTGACTCCATAGCCCTAGAGATACTATACCTCTTTGCCAACAAACCTTGAAAAAACTATCTCAAACATCTAAATCTATCTATCAGTTCAAAAATAATCTATTTATCAGAGATCAAGTCTAAGAGAGAGCCCTCTCTAGATTGGAAAGGCTAGTTTCCAGTCTTAAATTTGGTTTGTAGGTTACCTTTGTAGATTTTTTCTTCAGCCCAATAATTTACTCAGTGATAACATTTTGGCGCCGTTGTCGGTGATGAAATTGAAAATTTTCCCTAGGAAAGAATGACTAAAAGATTTAGATTTGATTCCTGAGGGTAACAGTGAATCATAGACCTTTATTGGATGAACTATTTTTACCCTAGCTCCTTCATTTAATAAGATCAATAGCATAAAGTTTTTAAAGAAAATAAGAAATACTGACTCCCAAAAAAATTTACACTAGAAGGAAACTTGATCCAGAACCTATAGCATATGTGTCTGATCCTGAGAAACTCTTACACAAAAGAAAACAAAATACAATCAACTCATTTTCTTTCCTATACATTAATCTATCTTTTCCCAAGGATGGGGTAAAAAACATTGAAGACCTTGACTTTGATTTATAATTTGAACAAACATTGTTTAGATCTAGATCATAATCTAATTTGAATGAAATCATCTTTGATGAGAAAAAAATCCAAA
>JASDQU010243654.1:0-18323 GCA_032191745.1 Picea mariana | reverse complement strand
CTGCTTTTGACGGTCGTTCCTTCCCCCCTCATGGTATTCTTCCTGCCTTTCTAGTCCAGTTAGTTGGGAAGACAGTAGAGGTGGATGTCGAGGTGGTTGATGCACCCCTCGACTATAACTTGTTACTAGCACTAAATTGGACTTATGCTATGACTGCAATTGTATCTTCCGTCTTACGTACTCTTTTTTTTCCTCAAGATGGGAAGATTGTGATGATCGATCAGTTTTCCTTTGCATATGTTATTCCTAGTGCATATGTTGGACCATCGATCCCCATGATCAAAAATTCTCAGCTGACAACTAAGAATATCGGTGTCGGAATGTATTCATCCCTTATGGGTACCTTCAACTTCATGGCACCGGTTCACCATATTTACGGCATGTCTAGTAGGCCCGTTTCGTCAGAGAGGTTCGTACCTTTCCACACTTCCGATTTTAATGATCCTTGGACCCTACCTTCCTCAACGACATCTTGTGAAGGTCAGTTACATTCTGGAATGGCCATGCCATTATTGGCAGCAGAGATTGCGTATCAAGTTGTTCTTGACTCTTTCGTCGATTCGGATCCTGTTACCTCGCAGATGGACGAGGAGGATCATGTTCTGGAGCCCATGTGGGCCACTTCATCGACTTGTTCACATGACTGTCTCAATGAGACTTTTCCTTCAGATGAAGCTATTATAGAGGCCATGAATGGTTCTGAAAAACCTTGGGATGATATGTGTCATCGCTCTTATTTTCTCTTAGAGCTTGCTAGAATCGATCAAGATGACTTTAGATCTACTTTGAGTGAGATAGTCAGTCACACCGTAGTTCCACTTGATACACATGGCATCTATACCGAAGGAAACATAGTGAGTATCTCCCCTACCATCACGATAGATATCTCTTGTATCCCTGGCAATATTGAAAATGTATACATCGGTCTGGATTGTTCGCCAAAAGAAATTCTGATCTACACCAAACTCTTCAAGGAATATCGAGATGTATTTTCTTGGCCATCTGAAGAGATTCCAGGAATTGACCCTCGAATTGTCGAACGTGAAATTAAAACTTACCCAAACGCTAAGCTTGTTCGACAATATATTAGAGTTTCCAAGCCCCGGAAGGCCCCTGCTATTAAGGAAGAGGTAGAAAAACTACTTAATCTTGGCTTTATCTATCCAGTTCTCTTGACTGAATGGGTATCCAATCTCGTTCCTATGAATAAAAAGGAAGGAACCATATGCGTATGCATGGATTTTTGTGGCATGAACAAAGCATGTTCTAAAGACAACTTCCCGACACCCTTCATCGATCAGATTCTTGACGAGTGTGCACGAAGAGAATTTTTTTTATTTCATGGACGGATTTTCAGGGTATAACCAAATTCAGATTAAACCTGAGGACCAACACAAGACAGCATTTATTTTCCCTTGGGGTACTTTCGCATACCAGAAGATTCCTTTCAGCCTTAAAAACGTAGGAGCAACCTATCAACGTGCCATGACCTTCTCATTTCATGATCGAAAGCATATAGTCAAAGCCTATATTGAAGGTCTTATTGCTCACTCCCGTAAGAGAGTGGATCACCCTAAACACCTTTGGCTAGTCTTTGAAATATGTCGCCATTATCACATCTAGTTGAGCCCTCATAAATGCATATTTTCCGTTAGGTTGAGTCGTCTTCTAGGATTTTTAGTCTCTGAGACTGGGATCATGGTAGATTCGTTAAAGTTTGATGCAATCCTTCGATTGCCTCCCCGATGCATTATTCACCAACTTCAAGGTTTACAAGGGAAAGATAACTTTTTACGACGATTTATAGTGAACTATGTCAATATTACTAAGGGTTTCATGTGTCTCTTGAAGAAGGACACTCCTTTTATCTAGGATGAGCGAGCCCAGGAGTCCTTCGATGCTTTAAAGAAATCCTCGGTATCGATGCCTCTATTGAAGTCTCCAGACTACAATATATATTACTTGCTTTATGTCATCGCGTCCGAAGAGACAATTGGTATGGTGTTGGTTCAGGAGGTTGATGAGCTCTGTGAGCACGTCATTTATTATCTTATTCGAAACTTACTCGACCCCGAACTCAAATATTCTCATGTTGAAAATCTAGCTTTGGTTTCCGTTCACACAGTCCAACGATTACGACATTATATATTGTTTTGGAAAATTACTATGGTTGTCTATGTCAATCCATTTCAATACGTCCTTACTAGGCATATCATAGGGGGAAATTACAATAAATGGATTGTCATTCTACAATATTTCGATCTCGATTTCGCTTCTGCGAAATCCAAAAAATCAATAGTTTTTGCAGAGTTAATATATGACTTCCCTCAATTAGACGAGGATGTTATTCATGTTGATTCATTTTCGGATGAAAACATTTTCCTTGTCTCGTTGTCATACCCCCGGTACGGAGACATTGTTCTCTATCTTCAAACTTTGAAGTTCCCTCAGCATCTCTCGTGAGATGACTGACAGCGTATATGATACCAAGCTAAGAACTACCTTATCGTCGGTGGCACTTCGTATCGTCAAGGAGTAGACAATATCCTACGTCATTTTTTAACTCATGAAGAAGCCTAGTCTATTTTAAAAAAATGCCATAGTAGGGCTTGTGGTGGTCATCTATCCGGGCTTACGACAGCCCGGAAAATTTTACAAGCCGGTTATTTTTGGTCGTCTATATTTAAAGATTGCGTTGAAGAGGTTAATAAGTGTCACCCCTGCCAGGTGTTCACTCATAAAATGAGCTCGCATCCAGCCCCTCTCCATCCAGTCATTACTGTCGGTCCCTTCACCAAGTGGGGGGTAGACTTTGTGGATTACAACCCAACTTCGATTGGGGGGAATCAGCACATTATCGTGGTCATAGAATACTTTACTAAGTGGGTCGAGGCCATGCCTATAGCTAAATCTAATGGGAATACTATCTCCTTCTTCATATTCAATCAAATTATATCCAGGTTCAGAATCCCAAGTGAGATTTTCACTGATCATGGTAGTCACTTTCAGAATGAAATGATGGAAGAAATAGCATATAAACTAAGGTTTCAGCATGGTCATTTTTCCCCTTACTAACCCCAGGAAAATGGACAAGTAGAGGCCATGAACAACTCTCTCAAGACCATTTTGCAAAAAACTGTTAGCCAGAGCAAATATGACTGTCATATCATGCTTTATCCAGCACTTTAGGCATACCGAACCTCGGTCAAGGCTTCCATCATTTTTTCCCCTTTCTAGTTAGTACACGGTGTGGAGTTAATCTTAACTATTGAATGTGAGTTACCTTCTCTTAGATTAGCAGTTGCTCTCCTACCTGACACTTCCAATCTCGAACAATGCCTCGTGCACCTAGAGAGTCTAGATGAGTAGCGTCGAGATGCCTCTACGGCTATCGAAGCGAATAAAAGACATGTCAAGGTCCAATACGATAAGTTTGTCTGTCCTTGGTTGTATGTTGAGGATGACTTGGTCCTTCAGTATGATCAAGCAAAAGAACCACTGGGGGAAGGCAAGTTCAAACCCATGTGGCATGATCCCTATATCATGTGATGTGTCTTAGAAAAAGGAGCCTATGAATTAGAATATTATGAAGGGAACACATTGGTTGAGCCTAGGAATGGGATCTATTTGAAAATATATTACACTTAATCCCCAAGCTTGGGCATAACTCTTTGTACACTAATGTAATTTAGTGTATATATCTTTTCCTTTTATTTTTATCTTCACCTTGCTTATTGAGTTTTCCCTTGGTTGGAAGATGTCAATGGAGTCTTTGGTATACTTAGGATTCGCAGACAGGGCCACTCCTCATACACTGAACTTGGCTTCTGTCGATTGTGTTTTTTACTCACCCTAGGGTCTACTGGTGTCTTCAGGTGGCGTATGCCTAGGGCCATCCACAAATAATGTGGCCGAATAAAGCATTGTTATAGAACTTTTGCGTGATGCCATTTCACATGGTATTAACTCTTTAGAGGTTTGCCTGGACTCCCAATTAGTAGCATATCATTTGAATGACAGTTACCATGTGTGTGACCCTACTCTACTTCGACGATTCCTACAGGTACAACTTTTGGAACGACAATTTGATTTTATTACTTATCATCGCATACCTAGAATTTCTAATTATGTATTCGATGCATATGCTAATTTTATCTTAGATTGGCATTTGTCACATAACTAAAGCAAAGAAAAAAATTTCATCAATGTACACAATGTAACACAAGTAAAGCCGAAGAACCATGTTTTTATATATATATCAAAAAATATGATGTTTATAGTACAAACTTGGGGCTAACACCCTCAACATGCATATACATCCGATCATACAATAGTCATGACATCTATGCCTGTGGCACTGGATGAGTGTCATGATAGTAGACTATGGCATTTGCGAGACATCGAAAGAGTCGTGCCCAAGAATGGGACACACCTACCACCTGCCGCTACATAGCCTCCGATAGATCCTCCACCTGAACCATAGGAATCCTCTGTGTCAAATGAGACAGGTTTCCCTGCATGTTTTGAAGGACTCTCTCTACATCCCCTCCTGCTGCCTCATCTCCCCAATGCCTCTGACAATGTCGTGGAATTTTTTCCAGACATCGTGGACCTACGTTTGTGTCACATACATGTTTAATTAGTAATTAATATCATCCAAAAATATTTTTGTCTCCTTATACAAAAATACAAAAAAAAATGAGATATTTAAAAAAAAAAATTGACATACCTATGTCTTCGTAGGCGAACCCTGGTGGTAATGGAATGTCAGGATCTCCTCTCAAGTCGATCCATGCGTAAAGGTAGTCATCCATATATATCACCTGTCGTCTCCACCAAAAGAATAATTCGTCATTGTAGGGTGTTGGCAGCCTACCTTCGCCCTACCACCTCATCACCTCGGTCCACCGCGCCATGGTTGGATCACGATGTCCATGCGAAATAATCTCAACTCTAGTTCCCAAGCCTAAAACCCGCTCAAAGAAAAATATACAAAGGATAGAAGTGAACCCAAAGTTCCTTATACTACCCTATTTGCATTCTGTCAGTTGGATTTTCATGTTGGCCAACAGTGAGGTGCACCAGTCGTACAACGCGGGTCTCAAGCACTCCACTAAGTAGAACATAAGTGGCCTCGATGCCTTCTGGAAATAGGTTGATCTTGTGATCTGTGTAAAAACGAGGACAACAATATTGAGGCTTGTATTGTTTATTGCTTGAATGGGGAGTTGGCTCCCAACCTTCTCGGTCCCTGCAATGCAATGAGAGGCTATGTATTCCTCGATTTTCATGCCACTCCCAACTCCCTGAGATTTGAGGTTGACCACCTCACCCCCAATGTGACAATACCATCAAGAAATAAATGTCCTCGACTTCAATCCTTAATGGTTTTCCATCAAGGTTGAATCTCTCACTATCTGGATCCCAGTAATCCACGAGCAACTATAGAAATCTCACTTGGGACCTCATACCTTTGAGATCCCAAAACTTATATAGCCTGTGTACACCTAAGTTTTCAATTTGCACCCTAAATAACTTTAAAAATGGAACCTAATTACAAAATATAATCCACTAAAAAGAAAGAGGAATGCAATATGAGTTACCTGGTCCAGACGGTCATCGATTTCGTTTCTCGTAGCCCCCACAATCACCAATTGAAGTTTGGAGGCAATTTGGTCCAAAATCCACTATTTGGGTAAAAAATACAAAGGGTATAGTAAATTTGGTTTTTTTTACTATTTATAGCAAATTTTTACCCACTTTTCATAGTTTCGTCCAATATTTTGGCCTAATGGACTAATACAACAGTGGATTGAGTTGGTTTTTGTATTTTTATCTAGGGATTCTTGTGGTTTTCAGTGCCATGACGCCTGTTCCTAACTTTGGACATGTATTTTTGTTACCCAACATATAGCATAGGCATCCAATCCATCATGCACACTAGCATCATCCTATGACTGTCACTCATACACCTTAGGTACGAACCCATTTTATAGCGACATGGAACCTTCTATATGTAACTAGAATTGTTGTTATTAAATGGTAGAGACTTACCAAACCTGGGTACCCTAGTTATATCCCGTGCTTCATTCGATTCCCATGCAGAGAATCGTGTCTGTAGGACCGGGAGTCCCTTACAGATAATACATGAATTTATGTTGAAGTTCATTTCTTACTCATAAACATGTTGACCTACACCTAGAGGACTCCCAAGCGAGTTTGATTTAATATCTTTTCCGACTCGTTTTCAAAAAGTGAAAAGATTATCGAGCGAACTTGTCTCTTTCACACTCGTAAATTGGATTTGAAAGGGCGCTTATTTGGTGCAATTTTATCCCTTTTTCAAACCAAGTAGACTAAGATTATGAAAAAGGACATTTATTGGCGTTAAGTTGTAATTGCATCTCATGGCATTGCTTGTAGTATTCAGCCCATTTTTGGTTCTCTCTTTTTCATTATAAGTCGTTCACATCAACAGTTTTCATCCTCAACCAAGCATAGCCTTGTTTATATCCTTTTCATCTTGACACCCCATACCCAGGAGGAAACATTCCCTCGTGTCTCCATCTCCCGCATGCACCTCCTTGCATTGAGCATAGGTATGTTCCACTGATGGAACTAGTTTTTCTTACTTGCGACACTCTTTTCCTCTTATGTATCATAGCATTCATTTGACTATAAAAAAAAAAAAGACAGGCAGGAAGGGAATATTATATTATATTGCCAACAATCGTGTCACCTTTGAACAGAGCACAAAATTTTTGAGTCCACTTGTCATCAAAATTTTGGGTTTAGCATGACCTTAGGAAGTTAAGATCATTATAGAGAGTTTACTCCCCTGACTAGTTACTCTTCCAGTCCCTATGGAGAGTTTGATTGATGCCTCCTGCATCTCAAATTGTCATCATTGAGTCTATGCTACCAGAGTCTTCCATATGTCTCATGCTCTTGTTCAAAGGATGTTTATCAACCTGTGTCGTCCATTCTTCTGAACTCTTGACTTTGCATGTCGGCCATACCCTTAGTGTGTCTCAGAATCGCATGAAGTTGTAGTCCTATTTCACACCCTGGTCCTACTTTCCTCCTTGGTAGGTAACCTTGAACCCAATAGTCAACATTTCATCATTGGTCATTGACTAGGTGATTTCCCTTGTGTTCGACAATAAGACATCTATTCACACATTGGGATTTGTGCAGTGTCTTGAATTCCATTAGCCATATTATTGGTTTCCTCGCCTTTGTCAACATTTTTCCTTATTGGATGCTATTCAGAGGGTATTTTCGTGTACCACTTGCATCTAGCACACGCGAAAGACGCACAGGGTCGGTGGTTCGTGAACATGTTCTTCATCTGATTTCCTCCAAAACATCAAGATCCTGCTTTGTACCTTGTGTTGAATGATGAGAGATGCCTTAATGCTCTCCTTTCAGTGGGTCTCCTTCCATCGACTTCATCTCATATATTCTGGAGATGAGACCTAGAGTCCTATGAGTACCTAGAGGCTTGCAGTCATTAGTGGCAAGTTCTCTCGCCATCGATAGTTGGGAATACATCAATGTCTCATGATCGATGGATTCTTCAAGTGTTCAATCCTGACACCTCTATTCACACTTGTAAGAATGTACTTGGTGCATTGATACCTACTTTCATTATCGGTAGGTTGTCTCGCATTTGTTAACGATATACCTCAATGACCGGTAGTCAAACGAAGTCTCATTGTGTTCGACCTCAACTCCTTTATTCACATGATGTAGACTTGCACCTTTGGTGGATTGTGTAGAAGACTTGAAGACATCAGTTTATAGTCGCAGCTTTCCTGAGTTGTTGCTACCTTTCATTGGACCAGTACCTATATGACTTCAGTGAGCATGGGAGATTAGATTGTACTCCATTATATATAGATATCTTCAGATTTATTTTGATATTGGTTTCACTAGGCCTTGTTTGTGACTATTACAGCCTTTGGTATGTAGCCACCTTTGTATTGCCTATTCATGGCCATGGACAGTTGTTTGGTATATTTTCACATGGATCTACAGTGTAATTCAAATTGGCAGCCATGTTTGAAAAGTCAGTATTTTTATTGTAATAATATCATGAGCAGCTAGTTCTTCTAGATGGGTCCCCATTACTCCATTTCTGGATCTTATAATGTATTTCAGCCATTGCAGATACTCCTATGAACTCACACATTAAGGGGCATCTGTTATAGAAATATTTTCCTCACCCTATGCAAACTTGCACAAAAGGCCTTTTTCCATTTCCCTATGCAGACTTGAAGTCCCTTTTTGCAAATCCCAGAGCTAAAAACATTATTTTTCCACATATACGTGCCCTACCTATAGTACAGCATGTGTATATGCAGGTTGCACCACTACAGCCTATGTAAATTGGGATTTGTGCCCAAAATTAAAAAATGGTGTCGAGTTTCCATGTCACGTCATGAGATCTATGATCCTTTTCCTTCCATATACTAGAAACGTTCTTATTCGACCCTTCAGTTCCACTTGAAGGATACAAATGGGAGAAATCAGAGATATGGAAAAGGGGAGAATAATTCAACTTTGAGAGCAAAGTTACTCTGGAGAAATTATTCACTTCATATTGAGTCATCATCCCTTTGTCCTTTTAAGTCTCAACACATTGTTCAGCCCCCAAGCTCTTCCCTACTTGATTGAGAACCTCATTGTCTCTCTTATATGAGATTTCCTTTGGTGGAGGATTGAAGTCGTGAAGTGTTGCACATTATTTTCATCACCCTTATGACCATTAATGATGTAAACCTATATGTTGTCTTCAAAAGGATCAATGGCCTGAATTCCTGAGGAAAGAAGGGAGAAGAACTTTTCCTCAGAGATGAAATCATATTTTCCTTTCTAAAAACCCTAATAAGGAGGATCGTCGCACCCTGTCCAGTTCTAGGGGTGCGATGATCTCGGATCGTAGCATGCTATACTAAACCCGTCCTACGACGTTGTCGCACTTTGCTCAGTTCTAGAGATGCGACGATTTTCGTACGTGGGGAAAATGAGCATATTCTTGATGCTTCTAGAAGGAGAAGCTTCTATGGTGAGGTGGCCTACAATTGGTTTGGACCTTACTTTCTTTTCTGATTTAGTGGGATCTTCCTAACCTCCTTAACTTATCCTCTTCAACTTATAAAAGGAGAGGAGCTCTCATGGAGAAAGTTAGCTTGGGCTTGGTAGCTTGGATTTAGTTGTTTTGTAGCTTGGGAAATTACCTTGGAAAGGTTTGATATAGCTTGATTGAATAGTAATTGTGAGTAGCTATCAGATATGTAGTCACATAATCCATGGATCGGAAGTGTGTGGGAAGCAAGGAACAGTTGGAAGGGACCTTACAACATCAAGGTGTTAGTAACATTTCTCGTCTGAGGCACGAGAGTGTTCAGGTCTACAAGTGGTGCGAGAAGCGCCCGAGCGCAGCATGGAAAAAATCTCGTTTGTGGCTTCCAAGGAAGTAAGCAGACAAAGATCATATTTTCAACGGTCAGGATCCATCCATAGGAGAATATCAGCGGTTGGCGGAAAATCGCAGCTAGCGGAGTTGCACTGGGGTTAGCGCAATGGATAGCGCCCATATTGTGTGCAGGGAAGGATAGCAGTCGTCCATCCAGAGGATGCGTGGCACAAGATCTAGTCACGTTGGTGTTTCAGAATTCGGGAGTTCGAAGGGTGAAGGTTCCATGTTGTCCTATATCTCGAAACCCCGAACCCCGAAAGCGCCGAAGGTGCCCAAAGTCGGGCCCGCAGTATTATGGAGCAATCTCGGTCGTCCATCCACAGGAGACACCTGGCGCGTGATTAGGCTCCTCGCCAATTCGCCCATCGTGATTTCGAGGCACAAGGTGCAGCATCGTAGTATTCCTGATGCGCGAGGTGCCAGGAGTGTCTAGGACCCGGGCCCACAGCATCGTCGGGAGAGTTCAGAACCGTCAGATCTAGAGGGACGTGTGGTGCCAGATTAAGCTGTCTCGACATTTCACTCATCACGATTTCAAGGAACAGGGATCAGCCCCTTCTTATTCACGAATGCTGAAAGCGCCTTTGAGAGTAAACACAGGGTCACAGCCCATGGTCACTTGGGAAAGAAAGGAGTTGCGCAAAAGGGGCCAAAGGCGTCAGGTTTCAGTCACAGAGAGGCCCGTCACGACCTCCAGTTGCCATCAGACCCGACCTCAATCCTGGTCTTCGCTTAGAGTAAATGAAGGTAAGAAGGGGTGGTTGAAACTTCTCCTCATTCATTAAGTGTGAGGTATGGAGGGTCTGGTAAGCGGTATGCTCGAGAGGGTCTTGTGTACCCATTTTTCCAGAGAAGCCATGCCGAGTTCTCGACTAGCCGGAGGAGGTCTACACACGCTAGCTCGGCACTTAATGGCTCAGCTACTCCCCTTGCAAGAGCCACACGCAGTTAAGATGATGTCTGACAAAGAATACCCATCAAAATTTGGCTGAAGGGACACCAAGCCTCGAATGACTGAGCACGCCGATGTTAGGCGATTTTCTCTGAGTATATAAACTGAGTCTTTGTATTTTGTAATCTATCGATGGTTGAGCAAGGCTCCCGATTGTAAATTTTTGATGAAGCACTGGTCACTCTTGTTAATGTATAAGGCATTTGAGATTTCTTACTTTATGGATGTCAGCTTCTTTCCATCTCTTTGTTTACCGTGTTAGAACGGCTCAGAATTGTAGGATCCAGTCGAGTTGTAGCTGTTATAGGATGATGTAGGTTAGATCACTGTAACAGTTACATTGTTTCTAATCGATTCATGTGATTTTCTTAGCGCTGAACGACTTGGAATTGGAGGATCCAGTCGAGTCACCCTTCAGCTCCTTGAGGCTCTGGACCAAGAGGATCTTGGCTTCTGAGTTTTTCATCATCAAGCTTATGAAGGCCTATTGTCCGAGGCAGTCTTGCTCACCCTTCTCACAAGTCTTCCATCTACCACCCTTTAATCTATTTACTGACGAAAGTTGGATCAATACCTCCCTTGCTGTATACATACCAGGCCCAGTCTCCTGAGTTAAAGCTATATCCTCTTGAGTCTTTATCCATTTGATCACCCCATTAAACAAATCATGACATAAAACTGATGGGCGTTGGGCTCTGCTCCTGCAGGCAATCCAGGAGTGACTTCTGACGCTAACACAAGGCTTTGGTTGTAATCTCTCTTTCTATTATTTAATACAGATGCACTTTTATTTCCTATATGAATCTTATTTGTCCATATTGTATGATTCCTTGATCAGATGCATAGTTTCATATCAAGTAGGCTCTGTTATTCTTGTCTTCATTGGCTTGTGTTCCTTTGCAGATATTTCTCCATAAGCCTTACGACAGAGCTTGGATTGCATTGACGAAGTCAGATCTTCGATATTTAAAAGGTATGTTCTAGATCCATTTCTCATTTGATAATTGAAATCTAAGGAAAGAGTAGGGTACTGTCTTGTTTTGTTCTAGTTTCGTAATGAAGCTAGGGGGATTGATTTGTGTCTGCACTTAAAAATTAGCCTAATAACAAAATTGGCGACCGTACTGGGGAACAGATTGTTTTCCTAGTTTGTCATGATTTCTTGCTTTGATTTCCTGGGTTCTATTTTCTGAGTCACTGGGAGATCCAGATTGACTCTCTGACTGTTTAATTTCAATGGAAAATCTTTCTTTCTTTTTATTTTTTCCATTTTTCCTTTGATCGTCGCACCTACTTTGAGATACAGTGCGACGATCTAGGATCAATGCACCCTACCTTTTGACATAGTGCAGTGTAGCCACACTGTATTTTTCTCTAGTCTGCGACGAACAAGGATCGTCGTGTTGTGTTAGTCTATAGCCTGTGACAATTGTGAAAAAAATTGGTTTTTATGTTTTTTCTTGCCCAGATATTAGATATGGTTTTGGGGTGATTTTTTGGGTCTCATTGCATTCTGCTTGGCAGATTTGAATCTAATTTTAGCTATCTTTGAAACAAAAAAAATTAATTTCTTTCTTTGCATTAGATTAGGGGCATCCTTGCATTTGAAGTAGAAAAATTGCATGGTTTTTGGCATTTTTGGTCTTGAAATCTTAAAAGTTGGTCATCAACTAGGTTACCCAAAAATACAAAATAAAAAAGGAAAGACTTAAATTGTATTTCAAAAGAGTTAATGAACTGATGGAATCTTTTAGCTCTTTCAATATTTCTTTCATTCCAAGGGATAAGAACCATAAGGCCGATTCGCTAGTTTTGGAAGCTTCATTATCAAATCCAGATGATATCCTAAGCAAAACATATTTCCAGATGGAAAGGGCCTTTAGGCCATCTGTGCCCCATAATATTGATTACTTGCAAGTGTTTGACAATGATGAAAAAATGGAGAATTTTTTGTTAAATAGTGATGAAGAAGAAGATGATAAAGAGATTGTCGTCCCCAAAGACTACATACAAGCTGAATCTTTTTTCACAAAATACAATCATGCCAAGAATCTTTGTGAAGAAGTTTCAATTCGAAAGGCGCAAGAGACAAGAAAAGTCAATATCGGAATGGACCAGACCCCGAAATATGTCAATTTGGGAGTCAATCGAACCCCAAAGAAGTTGATCAATATGTCACCTTATTCAAGGAATATATTGATGTGTTTTCCTGGACCTATAATGAATTAAAGTCTTATGAAAAAACGATATTCCAACATGTCATTCCTTTGAGGAAAGAATCCAAACTGGTGAAACAAAAACTAAGAATGATGAATCCCAAGTTGAAGCCTCTGGTAAAAATTGAGTAGGAAAAGTTAAAGAAAGCAGGGATAATCTATGCTATCATACATTTAGACTGGCTTTCAAATCTATTGATTGTCAGGAAAAAAACCGGGGAAATCTTAATGTGCGTAGACTTCAGAGATCTTAATAAAGAAAGCATAAAAGATAATTTTTCGCTTCCCAACATGGAATTTATGTTACAACAAGTTACGGGATCATCATGTATGTCTATGTTGGATGGTTTCTCTGGATATAATCAATTTTTAGTCATTGAGGAAGATAGAGAAAAAAAAACATTTATCACACCATGGGAAACATATTCTTATGCTAGAATGCCCTTTGGCTTGAAGAATGTTGGAGCTACATTCCAAAGAGCCATGGACCATGCGTTCAGTGGATTGATAGGAAGTTCATCGCAGACTACCAAGATGACTTGATAGTGCATTCAAGCAAAATGGATGATCACATCCATCATTTAAGAAAAAAAATTGAAAGATGTAGATAATACGGCGTCTCTCTCAACCCAAAGAAATGCATGTTTGTTGTGACTCAAGGAAAGTTGTTGGTCAACATTGTATGCAAGGAAGGGATTTACATTGACCCGGAAAGAGTTAAAGCCATTAATGAACTCAACCCCCCGACATCAAAGAATGGAGTCCAGTCATTCTTTGGGAAAATTAATTTTGTTCAAAGATTTTTTCCTAGTTACGCAAGCATCGTAAAACCCATCAATTTATTGCTGAAAAAAGAGCAGAGGTTCGAGCGGACAGAAGATACTCAGGAAGTTTTCAACAAGATCAAGGAGGGCATCACCACTACCCTCGTCCTCATTAGTCTATATTTTCGAAAGGATTTCATTATCTATTCATTTGCTACAGAGGTAGTTGTCACATTCATCCTCACTCAAAAAAATAGCAACGGAGAAGAGATCCCCATAAGTTTTATGAGAAAAACTTTACATGACTATGAGTTGAGGTATTCAGAACTCGATAGATAGGATTTGGATCTCGTAAAATTTGTGGCACACTTTCAGACTTATATACTAAACTCTCGTGTTATTTCCTACGTCCCCTTGTCCCCCGTCAAGATGCTCCTAAATCAAAAGTTGAGGGAAGGAAAATGGGCCAACTGGTTAGAAAAAATTCAAGAGTATGATATTGAGATCAAACCATTGAAGTAAATAAAAGGACAAAGATTATGCAAGCTTATGGAGAATGGAAACTCAGTTGATGGAATTATTTCAATCTCAGTCGGGGAACCATTAGTTGATTTAGAATGGGACGTAGATATCATATTTTATTTAAGATTCGGGAAATTCCCTGTTACAATGAGTTCCAAGGAGCGAAGGACACTCAAGATGAAGGTGATCCAATATGTATTGATTGTTGATATACTTTTCAGAAGGAATTTCAATGGTATATTGTTGAGATGCGTCGATGAGAATCAAGCTCCAACACTAATCAAATAATTCCATGAGGGAGTATGCGGTGGACACTTTGCACCCACTACAACTACTCAAAAAATACTCAGAGCAGGATTCTACTGGTCGTCAATATTCAGGGACTCGTACGCTACAATAAGGATATGTTTATCATGCCAACAATTCTCAGGAAAAATGAAGAAAGTTGTGATGCCTCTGTAGCCGATTGTGGTGGAAAAACCATTTTCCCAATGGGGACTTGATGTCGTTGGGCAAATTAATCCAAAATCTAGCAAAGGGCACATGTACATTCTGATAGCTACCGATTATTTCACAAAATGGCAAGAATCGGTGGGGCTGAGGAAGGAGGAAGTTGAAGAATTGATTGGATTCCTCAAAGACAACATTTTGTCAAGGTTTGGTGTTCCTAATAAATTTATCACAAACAACGGTTCGATCTTCATTGGGTCAAAATTCACAAAGTTTTACAGACAATATGGGATCATTATGGGTCAATATTCGAATTATTATCCACAAGGAAATGGCCTTGCATCTAGAAACAAAACACCTGTGCAAATATTAAAGAAATTTGTTGATGGCAACTGGAGGAATTGGCACTTGAAGCTGACAGAAGCATTATGGGCAAGCAGGACAACCTCGAAAGATAGTACCAAGATGAATATATATCTATTGTTCTAAGGGAAAGAGGCAAAAAATTCAATTAACCTCAAGCTTAATGCATTGATCTCTGTGGTTAATACTGAAGATACGGAAGACACTTCACCTACTCAGAAAAGGAACAATTAATTGCTAAAGTTGGAGGAGGAAAGAAGCAAAGCCCTGAACTGGACTTCTCAGAGGCATCAGATCGTCAAAACATATTTTGATCAAAGCACAACTATGAACAACTTTCAGAAGGGAGAAATGGTACTACTTTGGAACAAAGCTAAGGAAAATCCATCCATTCACATGAAGTTCGAAGCACTCTGGATCAGACCCTATGTCGTCGAAAAGATATTGGGCTTCAACTCATATATTCTCCAAGATATGAAAGGAAAAAGGTTAATGCTACATATCAATGGGAAACATTTAAAAGGTTTCTTCTCCTAGCACTTTTTATTCTCATTGTACATATTTTTATTTCTAGTCTGTATATTCTTAATATGATTCCATAGCCCAATGGGCGGAAGAACCTAGTCACGAGAGATTTTGGATTCTTGACAACCCACAGGGGGTCATCATCCCACAGTTGGAGCCTAATGTTGAGTTAATTTCTTTCTTCCAAAAAATTTCCTCCCCTTTTCTATTTTCCCGAATTCGTTTCTCCCTTTCTTTGCCCCCTTCTACACTTACCCGTTTTTTCCCTCTTCTTTTTTTCCCTATTACTATCCCTTTCTAGTTCTAAAACTTAGTCACATTTTAGACCATGGGTTCCTAGGTTGGTGGAATTACATTTTCTCACCTCCATCTACAACTTCACTTCAAAATTTCGATCGACCACCGTGTTGTTCCATACTTAGTCGATTTTACGATCACAGGTTCCCGGGTTGATGGGACTGAGCTTTCATCTTCTGTGATAGACATATTTCACCAAAGAGTTATGTGATCTACATTTATATCCCCAGACTCCCTGAACTGCCTAAGTGTCATTCTTCCTACATGAATCCATTTGACTATCACGTTGTCCCACACTTAGCCAATTTCATGCATCGTACCATCACGGGCTCTTGGGTTCGCGGGTTCCTGGGTTCACAAAAAATATCAAGTCACATATTTCCCTCATTCATCCCCGCGACCCTCACACCTTTCCCAATGCACATTTACTATGATTTTAATTCTAATAACTTACCATACAGGTTCGAAGGGATGGTCATTAATAAGTGAAAGGCTCGAGGAGACCTCCTATTAAAGCGCATTAAACAGGATTTACGGAGGATTATATTATCTTCCACCAACGTTAATTCCTAACATAATTTGGAGCAAGGGAACATTATCGTCGACTTATGGCAGAAATTCGACAACAGTTCTGTGGAGATACACTAAATATTTTTGGGTGCGAGGATCATATTTTTCACTTGTCCAGGGCATATTCCTATTATTCATCCCCCTATGCCAAGAAGGAAATAATCTAGACGTATGGAATTGCACGCGTAGGGTGTGTCTCGAAAGTTTTTGATTGTAAGGAGTTGGTCACCTGGTGCGCTAAGAGATACATTCCAAGCCAGCGGATCATCCAATTGAGGGACCATTCCCCTGTCTCTCTGTCACCTCAGTTTTTTTGTAAGATATTGAGGATTCCCGAGCCAATGCTCACCTTCAAAGGTGAAGATTGCAGGGAGTTATTAAAAAAGCATGACAATGGACTCAACCTCTTACCTGAATTCCTAGAGAACCCAACGGTCATCCCCAAGGACATCACAAGATTGCAGGTTGGTGCATTTAAAAATCCCTTTCAAGAAATTGCATGGCTTTTTATGACGATAACAATACAGGAAACCATGGCCAGCATCTCCCAGATGATTCTTTGCATTATTTGTTTTACGGTCAAGGAACATGCCATCTTTGATTGGGGTAAGTTGATTTCCATTAAAATTGCTTCCCAATTGGTGCAATACAAGAAGGAGAAGAATCTTTTTATGTCATCTTATTTGGTCTTTGCAATAGCACATTGATGTAAGTTCCCGAGATTATTTGTCTACAAGAAGGTAAATTGTGAGTTTTAACCAGTAACCTTCTAGTATCAATAATTGTGGAGGCACAATGCCTCCCATCATTTTCATAAAGTCTTTAATGATTTTGTCTTGATTTTTAAAGAATTGTTGTTTGGAAAAAACGCTCCCCATATGTCTGACCAGGTGAGTAAGTTCCTGGATAGGAAGGGGACACTAGAACAAATGGAAAATTATAACATTATAAGGATTTTTGGATCCAAATAAAATACGTTCTTCCTTCCATGCCACATATGTGACAAAATGTTTGTTGTTGAGATAGCAAGGAAGTACACCTATTGGTTGCATTTTTTCCATGAAAAGAGAAAAAATCAATTCATACCTCTGCCTTGGAAAGTCGGGGATTTGATATTCAAAAATATGAACAAGATTGATGAATTTGCATGCCACTTCCACGTCCTCAATTTAAAATATGTTGAAAGATTAAAATGGTTCGACCCTATTGGTATTTTTGTTGAACATTTATTGGTTGTTGATTTCAGCAATTCTTTCATTAACACTATTCTAAATGAAGATGGAGATGGTGCATTAGGCACTCCCGCACATGACATCGGCAACCTAGAGACAATACTCAGCACCAATGAGTCATACAAGTAGAGAGGAAAAGGTCCAGGTGAGAAAAGTACCCAATCCCCGACTATCACACCAAAGAGTACAACATCATGGAGCAGTGCTCCAATGGCCTACCCAAGTAAGAAAGTTACCCATAGTTCTTCAGGTGGAGGAGGATATAATAACCCTCCTTCTTGAAAAATTGAAAGTTCTCATAAACTTCCCATGAGGAAGAAACGAAAAAACATTGTGCAAGAAGATAAGGCACCTTGAGGAGAAAGTGATATCCATGACCTCTCCCTTGAGGATATGGAACTCGAAATTGACATCGATAAAGTGTTCCCCGACATCGACCAGTTAGACAAAACGGCACACCAGAACCCTCAAATGGAAATAATTGAGACCGAGACCTTCGACGAAGAAGATTATTTTTCATTTCAGAGCGTTGTTTTTTACATTGAATCCAAAAAATTGATTATTGAGAAATGAGATGTAAAGAGTAAGAAGGGGAAATCTCGCTCAGAGATTAACCTATGGAACATGAGGCCTTCCCAAATTTCCCAGATACACCGAGCAACTGGAGATTCCCTAGACAACTCTATTGAAGGCCTTGAAGCGGAGAATGTCAGGTTAAAGGAGTGAATCAAATAATTGGAGGAAGCTTTAATGCCCCTTTCAATGCTTGCTAGTGATTTAGCAATGATCGGGCCTACCACACCTGCAGAAAAGTTAAAAGGATCAGCAAGCCTTCTCACATCATCCTGAGGCTATGTAGAAAATAATATAAAGAAAAGAATGGAATTAATAACAAAGGCTTGGGAGATGTCAAAGAGCATGGTCTCTTTTGGAACAATAGCACATGCT
>JASDQU010243653.1:11731-27673 GCA_032191745.1 Picea mariana | reverse complement strand
ACTATTGGAAGGTCCAGTGTTATTTGAGAGGAAGGACGTTACGTCTTTTAGGACATGAGCATTTGTTTTCTTTGATTCTCCATGCAGACAATACCCACTTATCCACATATATGCTTCTTTTTCAAAACACTTTATGTATGATGCACTTCTGATTACATTTTGATTTAGATATATATATTGTGTAAAGTTCAAAATTTGCAACAAAGGCTCTTGTTTATTTTCTCTCATCACAATTTGCACATATCCACTCAGCTAGTCAGACATCATAGGGTACCCATAGAATCCCCGTCATTCCAGATGCTTACTAAACCTCCCTCCTATTTTAGGGGCAGTTCCTAGTCTTGGCAACTCATCAACACCCCCTTCACACACTTCAGTGAGTGCCACTGTCTTAGGATCAGATTTGCTTGGTTCCACATTACTTGGGTCCACTTCCCAAGTCCCCCCGTCCACTTGCTCTCCTTTACACGAAAGCAGGGGGCCAACTTCCTTTCAAGGAGGAAGCACCAACCCACCTAGCCCCCCTCAAGGGTCAGGTTTATAGAACACTCACACCATGGCCAAAACTAATCCTTCACCCCCACTACAGGTGCCTTATTTGGCCTCTCTTAACATGCCAGATCTAAGAAAACTCACAAATGATCCTGTATTGCATGACCCCACATGGCCTACAATGCCTACCAAACTACCTTCAAACATCCCCAAGTTTAAAGGAAAGGTAGGAGATGACCCTGCCAACCATTTTATGACTTTCCACCTATGGTGCTCTTTCAAAAACATTATGGATGATTCCATTCAACTACAATTATTTCAACGCACACTCACTGGCCCATCAACCAAATGGTATGTAGACGAAAAATCAGGATCCCATGCAACTTTAGAGTCCTTGGCCAAAGATTTTTTAACCTTCTTCCAATTACCAATCCGCCACAATAATGGTCTTGAACTACTCTCTAATTCCAAACAAACCTTAGCCACACATATCACTGATCACATTCATGACTGGCATAGATGACATAGTTTGTGCAAAGCCAAAACCACCAAACAATAGTGTCTTGATTGGTTTCTCAGATCACTTGTCTCTCTCCTCAGTAAATATGCAGTTTCCACCTTCCCTCAATCAGAAGAGGAAGCCATCAGTAAGGCTCAACAATATGACCTCATCTATTCATAGTCAAGGTACTTATACACAGTACTTCCTGATCTCCCAAAACCCGTGCCATTTGGTAAAGAAAAACCTGAGATGTCTCACTCAGCAGATGGATTGATTGGTAATACCACACACCACATTCCTGAACCCCAACCACCACCAATGTATGGAACACCTCAATATATGTCGGTATATGGGGGACCCTCTTATTACCCCCCACCCCCTTATCAATAGCCATACCTTGTTTATATTCCTCCACCCATCAGTGGGCCACCGTCGGCACCCCTAATACACCCACCTATCCAAACAAGTTCTGGTACCCCCTCTACCTCAGCTTATACTCTGAGTACTAGCGAAAGAACCATGCCTTCCTATGTACCTTACAGATCACAACTCCCACAGAATCTGTACTTTCCATTCATTGGTCCTCCATAGCCCATGGCACCCCCACACCCTCACACTAGGGTAAATTTTGTTCAACGCTCTCCCATTCAGCAATATCAACATTTCGAACAGCTGAATACAACAAATCCGACCCATCCATCGAATAATGCCAAAAATAAAGGAAGAAACAAGAACAATAACAGCATAGGCCAAGGAGGGAATCAACCCCAACAAGACCAACCTACTGGGGGCAACCAGAATGAAGGGAATCAGAACCCTCAGGGGGGAAATAACAACAAGCTTCAAGGGAGAAATAACAATACTATTAAAACCACCTTCCCTCGTGCCCTTTGTGGTGAGTTTGGTCATTATACTCATCATTGCCCCCAAATCGTTGATTTTAAAAGGTTGAAAGACTCAGGCAGTTTACCACATCCTCCAGCACCGCCTGTCCCTCAGCAGGCCCCACAACAATACATGCAACAACCCCCCCAACCGTACTACAGAATCCCATTCCACACCAGGGTTTGATAAACACCCAACAAGACACACAACCTACCCCACCACAGTTGGGACAGTACCTCAATCCAAACAATCCTACAGATCGTACCATCCTCCTCACCAGTGAGGAAGAAATACTTCTACAAACACGTAATTGTCAATATTATGCACCCGCTGAGTCTCCTCTGACTCCCCAAGAAACAATCCCAACACTGACGGGACCCTCATTGGTAATTCCACGCCTTAATGCCGAAACACCTCTTCACATCCCTCGCATCCCATTGCATAGGAATATCCACAACCCCCAAGCTAGGGAAGCTCATAATTACAGTTTGGTCGACGACTTAGCACAATCCCTGGATGCCATGTCAGTCTTAGAGGTCCTTCAAACTTGCCCCACGCAGAAAAAATCATTACTTTCCACCTTGGGGACAGTCGACCCCATGGATAGTCAACTCATCACATTTGATCTCGACAGCGGAGAACCTCGCCTTCCTGCTCTAATCGCTTTTCAAATCCTAGTAAAAATTTAGAACATTACAGTTCATCGGTGCATCCTCAATGAAGGTGCATCCACATGCATTATGTCCAAGTCTGTATGGCAGAAACTTGGTTCCTCTAAACTCATACCATCTGACATTACCTTAATAACTTACGACGGATGACCATTGTCTCCTGAAGGGCTCTTCCAAAATGTCCTCGTATAACTCGGGGGCAAGACCATTCTCATCGACATTGAAGTTATCGATTCCCACTCGATTATAATATCTTGTTCGGTCGTAGCTACATGTACTCTATGAAGGCAATTGCCTCTTCCATCTTTCGAACGATGATGTTCCCCCATAATGGGAAGATCATTACCATTGACCAAGTATCACATTACGAGCCTAGCCCTTTTTCCAACATCGATAACATTCTCCCTCTCATACACACGAGTCATGACGCATACCCACTCATCGAAATGGGTCCCGAAATTTTCAAAGACCAATCATTGTTAGGAACTTACCATGGTGCACCACCACTCCTTCATCCTTCCAATCAAGTATGCATCGTATCATCCAATGGAACTAACATAGAGGATACCCTTCCTCCTAGGGAGGTTTCTATCATATCTGACATCCCACTAGTCACAGAGATACCCCCTCATGAGCCTCCTATGAACTCGTCGACTCCACCAGTCCACGATTTCACCTCTCCCCAAGGCCATATCCCAGCTTGGGAGACATTTCCCCAAGCCATTACTCAAATCCCCTTCTTTTACCCTCCACTGGGTGTACAAGCTTTCCAAGTAGCCGCAACGCTTACCCTCCCTAATATGGTGTTAGCAATTCCACTTTGGTATTTACATCCACCAGAGATGGTCCCTCAACCATCCCTTCCCCCCCCAAATGGAAGGAATCCCAATGACGATTCCCATATTCACTCCCACCATACCCTCTACACCCCCACTCACTACCCTCCCTGCAACAGCTGGGGGTAGGAGAAAGAAGAAGGAGCCCATAGCTCCACTTCCTCCACGCATCCAGCCTCCTTGCATGCTATGTAAGAAAGATGGATACCAAACTAACAACTGCTCATCTCTACCTGAGTTACGGAACCTGATTCCACTCAATAAAACACCATCAACGCTCGCCACTATAGCAATTAATGTCGCTACCGCCCCTCACTCAAGTAGTAAAGGGATGCGAACCAAATTCTCTTGCGCTATATGTTCAAAATATGGCCATTATACACACCATTGCCTAGAACTGTCATGCTTCCGACAGACATTAGCCGTAGTACGCCAAAGCTTCCAGAATGAACCCAATCCAACTACATCATCCCTACCAAAAATAACTGACATCCATTATGTCATGACTTCAGTCAATGAACGTATGAGATTCCCTTACTCTCTATGTGAATCCTTAGATCATTTTACATACCAATGTCCTATGATCATTGAATACAGGCAACGCCAATGGACCCTAATTCAAACTCCAGTGCCCCCTATAGAATCAATGGTTGACCTTACCTCATCACTCAATATTCTTCAAATCATTTCTCCTGAACCCGAGACACTCCCGATTCCTTCATGGTTCTTGGATGACTTATCCAAGGATTCACCCACAAATCCCCCCAATTCTCCCATTCATTTCCCTATGGAAATTTTACATCCAACTACCACTGGTACTCCTCAATACTTCGATATTTGGTTTATGTCGAGTGAACCATCATAATTTCATTACGTCGTTCCCCCTGCTTCTTCATCACCAGGGGACAGCCACACGGCGACAGTCACCAATATCACTCTTTACGACCCCTTGTATTCCCGCCAATTCCACTGTGACAAGGACATACTCGAAGAGTTAAACACCCCCGAATATCCATGGGATGCACTACACCAAAGAGTGCTCTTCTTTCCATAGGAAGCCTACACACCTCCTAACCAACACCCCATATACATGGTCGAAACCAAGGATATTATCCCATCAGGGCATATCGACTGGTTCAACAACCCCATTCCTACCCTTGATGCTTTTGAAGAAGGAAACATGGCCAACATTTCCCCAACCATCAAAATTGATATTTCCATCAAAAATGGAGTCGTCGAGGAAATCACCATTGGCGCCACTTGCACTCCTCAAGAAATCACTGCCTATAAATCCCTCTTCCAAGAATATCGGGATATTTTTGCCTAGTCATACACATAAATGCCTGGCCTTGATCCCTCTATCGTCAAACATCAAATTGACACATGGCCTGACATTACACCAGTTCGTCAAAAACATTGACCGCTACACCCATCCAAAGCAGCAGCCATCAAAGATGAGATTGACAAATTATGCGCAGCTGGGTTCATCTACCCCATCACCTATACAACATGGGTTTCCAACCCTGTACCCGTTAACAAAAAATAGGTCACTATCCGCGTCTGCACGAACTTTCAGGATCTTAATCATGCATGTCCCAAAGACAACTTTCCAAAACCTTTCATCGATCAAATTATCGATGACTGTGTCAGCCACAAGGCTCTATCCTTCATGGATGGTTTCTCTGGTTATAATCAAATCCAAATCCACCCAGTTGATCAATGCACCCAACATCTTGATCCAAGAAATGCACCCAACATCTTGATGATTTACAAATCATCTTTCAATGGTGTCGTCAGTACAACATCTGCTTGAACCCCCTCAAGTGCGTGTTCTATGTCACTGTGGGGTGCCTTCTCAGATTCATCATTTCCCAAAGAGGTATTACTGTGGACCCCCTCAAATTTCAATCCATCACAAAAATTCCACCCCCCGGGAATTTACGTCAACTCCAGAGCCTACAAGGAAAAGCTAACTTTTTACGGCGATTTGTCCCAGACTACGCCACTCGAGCACATGGTTTCCTTTGCTTACTACGCCATGACATCCCATTTCACTGGGATGAACATGCCCAAAAAGTTTTTGACGATCTTAAAACAGCATTGTCTAACGCCCCTTTAATTAGTTCACCCAACTATAATCATGACTATATCCTCTACATATCAGCATCAACTGTCTCAGTAGCAATAGTTCTCGTTCAAATCTTTGATGACGATCGTGAACATGTCATCTACTACGTTAGTAAAAACCTCTCAGGGCCACCCTTGAAGTATAAATACGAAGAGAAACTAGCCCTTACAGTCATCCTCACAGTCCAGAAACTACGTCATTACATTCTGCTTCGCACGACTAAGGTCATCGCAGATTCCAACCCTATGCAATACTTTCTCAGCCGTCGGTAAATTAATGGCAAATTTTCCTGATGGATCAATATCCTTCAAGAGTACGATCTTGAATTTTCAACACCCAAGAGCAAGAAAGCTCTCGTCCTCACTGAATTTGTCACGACCTTCCCCTCCGATACTACTAGTGCCCCATCAATACCGACTTCCCCGATGAACATATCTTTTATATTACTTCAGATGATCTGTGGTACGGAGACCTCCTCATCTACCTCCGAACCCAAAAGTTTGATAACCACTTCTCACGAGATGATTGTCGTCGTATTTTCCACTAGGCCCCCCTCTATCTCCTCATCGAAGATATCTTATATCGGCGAGGGGTCAACACCATACTTCATCGATGCTTGACTATTGACGAGGCTGATAGAGTATTGAAGGATTTCCATAGCAGTGCATGTGGGGGTTGTCTATTGGGAATGTACACTGCTCATAAAATCATTTGAGCAAGTTATTTTTTGCCTACAGTGTTTCACGATTGAAGCCATGCCATGAAGTGATGCAAGAAATGTCATCTTTACGCCAACAAAGCATGAGCACCACCTAATCTTCTCCACCCAGTCATTACTGCTAGCCCCTTTTGTAAATGGGGCATCAACTTCATGACTTGTAATCCCCCATCCAGCAATGGACACAAATACATTGTTGTCACAGTCGATTACTTCACAAAATGGGATGAAGTTATTCCCACCTTCAACAACACCGCTAACACTGCAACGCGTTTTTTCTTTAATCACGTCATATCCCGCTTTGGAGAACCACTCCAACTAGTTTCCAATCATAGGAAACACTTCGAGAATGAGATTTTCGTCGAAATCACATTTTGGTTAGGATTCTCCCACAAGTTTTCCTCACCCTATTACCCTCCATCTAATGGATAGGTCAAAGTAGTTAACAAGGTCCTCAAGACCATGTTACAGTGCAAGGTTAATAAACATAAGACCAATTGGCATCATATGTTATTTTCCACGCTATGGGCTTACTGTACGGCCGTGAAAACAGCCACTGGTTTCACACCATTTCATCTAGTCCATGGGGTTGAGGCCACTCTTCCCATCGAGTGTAAAATTCCCACCTTACACACCGCAATTGAGCTATTACCCGACACTGCTCCAATGGACTAGCGCTTGCTGAACTTAGAGTCCCTGGATGAAGATCGTCGATCTTCATTACAAAACAATGAGGTAGCCAAAAAATGATCAAAAGCCACCTTTGATCGCCATGTCAACCTTCGCTCATTTCACGAAGGTGACCTCATCCTTGCTTGCGATATTGCTCATGATACCTTTGGTCATGGAAAATTTGATTCCCTATGGCATGGCCCCTACATTATCCAACATTGCCTCACCAAAGGTGCATACATCCTGGCCTCTCCCGAAGGCCTCTCTCTCAAAGAACCCGTCAACGGGTTACACTTAAAGAAATTTTACACCTAAGCGTAGCCATTCTACTTTAGGTTTTTTCTTTTATAGTGTTTTTAATTTTTTTTCCATCCCTCACATCTAAACTATCATTTGTGCTATTGACAGATGCTTCCTCCACTAGCCTACCACATCGGTTATGCCAACGGTGCCAATCGTTGGACACAAAATCTCACTTCGGCAGCTTGGGCCCTCTATACCCCCTCACATGAACTGCTCCACTCCAACGGCATATGTCTGGATTCATCAACCAACAACCAAGCCGAATACACTGTCGTCATTGGCCTCCTCGCCAATGCCCATCATCATCGTATTCGTCACCTTAGCGTCTTTCTTGACTCTCAACTAGTCGTCCTCCAGCTCAACAATGTGTACCGTGTCTGTGATCCTTGCCTCTTTCGCAAATACTTGCAAGTTAGACTTTTATCTCAACATTTTGATTTCATTACATTTACACGTATTCCAAGACAATTGAATCAAATTACAGATAACTTAGCTAACATTGTGTTAGATTGGCATATATCACATCAAGATACCTCTACACACACATAAACCATCAAGAACCTGTCACAACATATATAGATTAGACATCATCAACACATTAAAAAACACATGTAAACATCAAATAGACCCCAAAATGTATACTCATATATATATAAATCGGTCCACAGTGCCATCAAAATGTTTACAAACAAATATGCAAACATCTGTAAACCAGTGAAGCACCTCGGTACAAAACTGGTGCCACTACACCAAAATGGGCTCACCATCCTATATACACAATACAAAAATACATAGAGTGACACTCAAGGTGCCTCTAGAACACCACCTCCTGCCCCTCCCTCAAGCGGTTGGCCCCCACCCACTACTGGTCCCTCCGAACCAGGAGGTAATCGTTTGATCATCGCAGCACCTGCTACTGTTGCTTGCTGCACCACAACCCGCCACGTCAGTGAAACTACCACACACTACTCCAGGATGCCCTCATCCTGGATGCGTGACCACATGCCCTCAGTCACGCCCTGTAGCACCACCTCCATGTGGCGGCAAATATCCTCAAAATCTCCCCTAGTGTCCGTTGAAGGAGCATGCGATGGCCTGGCACCTGGGTCATCAAAACGACATCTCCTCGCTGCTCTCTCATCATCAGCTAGTCTCACCTCGGCATCTTCACACCGATGTCTCTCTCCTGCCCACAGCCCTCCCCGCAGTGGTCTCCCCGGCTCCTGGCGAGCCGACGCTCTCAGCAGTTCAACCTCACGCCCGTGAGGTCCCACATCTACACATACAAACAACCAAACGATAGTATCAACATCTATACAAAATACATATGTCATGCTATCTCAAAAATCAACATATCAAACTCATAAACATACCTCGGTGATCAAACACCTCCCCTGGAGATGACACCATGTCCAGATCACCCCAAAAGTCAACACCAGCGTATGGATACTACAATATAACCTGTGGCATCTACTGCCACACATATGCTGCCTCGGTTGTGAAAACATGACCACCCTCGCAACCACCGTGGTGAACCAAAATCGTCGATCACTGCCTCATTTGTGGCTCTCGCGCCCCAGGAGTGCCCAATAAAATACTAGGGCGCAACATCGGCACCCTCTCCAAAAACTAGGCCACCAAGATGGACCCAAAGGCAAAATCCCCTAAGTCTGTAGACTGACATCTATCTAGCTTCCCTACCATCCTGACATGCAGTGTCAACCCCGAGGAAAAATGCTCCCTGGATAGTGCCCTACCCATAACCCTCAGTTGACCACCATTGATCCATTGAGTCACGAGGGACCCATACACCCTCACAATCATCACTGCTACACAGCGATGCGCTAGAGCATCCATCACCCCGATGCTCATGATGGAGCCCAACATGTAGTTCTCCCTTGAACAGTACCTCCAGCCCAAGGTCGCTAATGACACGTCCGCAGGTAACACTGGCTCCGCAGTACGGGTGTTCCCCGAAAAGGGAGCCTAGTCAAAAAGTGTATGTCCTCTACCGAAGGGGATCTGCTCCAAACTCCACATCTGGATCACAAACTACAGGAGATACTCCTACGCCCATATCAACGGGCACTCAAATAACTTCAGCAGTCCACAGGCCGCCAAAGTGGTACAAACCCCCAGCTCCTCAATAGCCATGACATCCCTCAGCTGAGACCAATCTCGCTCTCACCAACCGATCGGCATCATGCAAAATGATCACCTGCAACCAAATAATACAGTCCTAGGTCAGCCATATTGACCATAAAAAACAATAAAAAAGATAAGTTTTACACCCATCATCCTTGTCCCCAAGGCGCGACTGTTTAACCCACAGGCGTGCACATATGCGTGCCTGTTCACCCCACAGGCGTGCACACAGGCATGCCTATCCATCCCACATGCACACATGTGTGCGTGCCAGCCCACCCTACAGGGGTTCCTCCATGCGCCCCTGTCACGAACACAGGCGCGCATCACAGTGTGCCTGTCCACCACACAGCCACGCACCCATGTGTGGTTGTGTACCAAACAGGCATGCATATAATGTGCACCTTTGTCCCCCCTATGGGCGCACCCATGCGCAACTATCTGGATAATAGGCGTGCACGCATGCACACATATTTTCGGATCGCCCACGCACTGGGGGGTCCACACCCATAAAACCCCCTATACGGCCCTCCGTATAGGCCCTGCCCATAAAATGGAAATCTACTTCTATGTAGGATGATAAGACTACTAACCTAAATCTCGTTGGTCCTGGATCAGCTGCCTCGCTCTTCTGGAATCTCCAAATCTCCTCTGAATACCTCTCGTCCAGTCACTCTGGTAGCAAGTAGAAATGAGGTGGCAATGTAGGCCCTACAACTATATATAGGCCTTTCTGCCAAACTTCCAATCACCATTCTGGGAGCTCAGGGTGTCCATTTTTTGATGTGTCTTCAGCCATGGGATCAACATCCCGTCATCTACATCAAGAAAGTCCCTGGGCCACCTTTTATCCTTAGCCCATGAGGTGCCATTTTTTCATACCTCATCCAGGTACGCATGCTCATGTTCAAAATTATCAAATAAATGCTTGTATGTTCAATTCTCTTCAGATATTGTTCACGTCGGGTATTTGGTTTTCATGTGTGCAGGTACTTGGTCATCATACATCAATGCAACCCCTTCAGGTATATAATTAGCACTGGCATGCAATCATTCCCTCTGAATCTCAATTGCATCTCTAGTCACACCCTCTGACATTTGCCTCTAGGATCCCCATCTCCGGCTTTGCAGTAACAACACCTACATTGCATCTTAGGTACTGTCACCTGGTAGCACTCTCCCCCACATGAGTTGTCCCATTCATAGCACCCTTTTGCACTTTGACACTCATGTTGTTTTTCAACCCTTTAGGGATGGGAGTCCCGATAGTCTTGCATCATGTTGTGAATCAGCCACATACTCCTTCTCCTCATTTTTCTAGCTTTCCCACTGGACTCCCAGATTATCTCTTCAAGGTTCTATTTTGACTACACCTCCACAGTATCATGAACCCTCCATTTCATCCACAAATCAGTTTTCCCCTCTACAAATTTCCCTCCATTTCACCTACCTCATATAGAAACCCACCCATGGGGCCCCCACCCTCCACCAATTCTCTGAGTAAATTGCACCCTAACCGGCCCAACCATATTGCATTGGGACACCCGTTTCTGTATTTGTACACTCATCCCAAATTATTCTTTATTTATTTTGTAAAAAGCCTTTGTTTCCAACATTTACATATCCTTTTGTCATCACCTTTGACGACCTTCTTCCCTTTTTTTGGAAAATGCAACCCATGTCACCCTTGGTTGGGGCACTCCTTATCATCTACCCCTGTTGACATCGTCCATATACTATGAGTATCCCACAGGCCACTTACCTCTGCCCTCTGATTTTGTCCACTTTGTCCCGCCTCTGGCACACCTTATCCCACGTCTTGTTGTCCCCATGACACTTGACCTAGTTGAACAGTTGCAGCCACTTATACTTCACATATACCCCCAACCAAGGGTAGTCTTGAGTCTTCCTACATCTTGACTTCATCCATGTACCTTCTCCAGTTCCTAACCTCACCTAGTAGATTTCACGAAGCCCTTTGCTTCTTGGAGTCACGTCCCCCTTTTTGTCGACATCAGCACAGTTTCCAGAAGGGCGACAGTATCTTGACTCTCATTACCTTTCCAATGAGAGGTCTCAGATGGCACAGGGAGAACCACATTTTCTCCCTGTTGTCGTTGACCCCCGTAAAATTCAACTTCAACACTTTCTTATATTATGATGGGTCTTACTTTGTGACTATTGCAGTTATTTCTTATATTTGTCGAAGACCTCTGAACTTTGTTGGGATATCAATGCCTACAGAATCTATGATATTTCTTACAGATGTCACTGCCTACTATTTAGAGTATGCTCCTCCACAGAATTGTCTTCTGCCTTTATCACGACCGCCCCCGAGGGCGCTGCAGTTGTCTACATCAACACACCATTCCTTTTTGAGTTACATGACATGCGCATGGGGCATGCCCGCCTTGCTTGTACATATTTTATTTTTTCACACCTTATGGAAGGTTGGGTTCTACAGGTTACCTTCTCCCTCCAATGGGTAACTCTTGACAATCCCACTATCGCTCTCTCTTACAATGACACTCTCAGTAGAAGAAACATTGATGAATTTCGGCTATGCGTATTGTCCTAACCTCATCCATCGGGGGGCATCTGTTATCATTGAAATTTCGTCCACAAATGGTTACAAGAATCCAACATCGTCAAACAGTTATGAGGTCACCCATGGACCAAAATTACCACAAAATCATTTCCAAAGGGTCAAAAACGATACAACCAGTGACAAAATTAAAGTGCGCTATGACTACACAGGGTGCACATGCACATGCGCAAAACATAAACGCAGGAAAAATGCACATGTGCCCGATGCGTGACTGTAGTCGCTAAAATCCACGCACATTTGAGAATGGCACATTTATGAGAGTGGTCAGCCTCCCACTCACTTCTAGTTCAGCTCCCAAGTTGATTTGACACTCAAATTTGGACTGGATCCGACTGGGTGGTTGGTCAAAGACCTAAAAATGGCCTAATTAGCCTCTTTCCACACTACAAGTTGGTTGCACAATACTTCAAAGAGGTGCTATAAAACAAGGCCATGGGTGCACTTCATTTTTAAGGAATTCAATAGAAAAGTTATGCTGCTACTAATCTCTTGAGGAATCCTCTATTCTCATCAAGAGTATACTATCATCATTACATTGGGCAATCCATCTCAAGGAATTAGCAAGGAATTCTTTCACCATTTTCATTCAAAGTTGTAAGAAGAGCTTATTTGTGGGGGTCTAAGAGCCCTCCCTTGGAGGAAGAAGGGACTCATAGTCCTCTTTCTTCTTGGTGTTTTCTTTCACTGATATAAACCTTACCGTTGGTGACATGAGTCTTATTGTTTTTTTTGTTCTTATGTCCCTATGCTCACTAATTTAGTTGTTATTTTATTTCTTAGTTGTTCTTTTATATTTCTTTCTCTAACCCTTTTCCTTACAGCTGTCCTTTTTAGCAAACCCAACTAAGCTTGTGAGCACCTCTGTTTTGCTCATCTAGGTGGCAAAAGAGGTGCAACACTCTCTATTTTTCCACGACTGTCTAGAGATACCGCATCCCCAAACTTTCTATCCATATAAAACAATAGGAGCAAGGAGAGTCTCAAAGAGGATTTTTTTTGTATCCCATATTGAAAGATCCAGTAAATTACAATTGCTTTCAAGCCCATAATAATTTTCCACCCTCAATTTATCCTTTTCTCAATGTTATAATTCCAGTTGAGCTTGCGATGAATATTAATTTTAAGATATTTGTACGAAGGCACTTCCTCCAAGATGTTGTTTTCATATATGAAAGTATTGTAGGTGATCCTATTGGATTTAATTATTGTGACTTTCATTTTATTAGTATTAATAGTCATACACATATTGGACCAAAAAACCATGAGGATTCTTAGTTGCTTTCCAACATCATAGGGACTCCTCACCATAAGAATAAAATTGTAAGCGTAAAGAAGAAGATTCATGACTATAACAGTGAAAATTTGGCTGGCGCAACCTACTTCTTCCAAACCACTTCTAACTTGTCAATATATAAGACAAAAATGGTATGGGACAAGGGACATCTTGTTTAGACTCTAATACTGTAATTAATTTCTTTTGACTATCCCTCAGCGTTTGTAAACGTTGTAATAAATTCACATACAACCTTATTGTAGCAATTCTCAAATCAAACGCCACTTCTAAAGTCAGTGGAACAACGTGGGAGATTGGTTTTACTATTGTGGCACTCCTCAAGAATGATCCTAGGTCCACAGTTGAATGATATCTCCTAAATCGATCGGGAATTTATCTCTTTTTCCATGGATTTCTACCCATAGGATAATCTTTTTTTCCAAAACAATTAGCTAAAATGGGGCTAATTATAATGGTCCCATAATTAGAGGGAATGTTTCTATCTCCAAATTTAAAAATAGGTACAATAAGGATTTTTGTACAGGGTTTAGGGAAGCCTTGCTTGAAAACTAAATTGAAGATCTTGTGTGTGTGAGGCCGGATGAGGATAGGCCCTCCAATTTTAAATTTTTTTAACTTGGTAGCCTTCAATGTCCTAAGTTTTCCCATTTGTGAGCCACTTAACCACGAACTCCACATATTCCATAGAAATTCATCCTCTTTAGGAAATTTTCGAACAGTGCCCATGGAATTAGGGAATTCATAAAGACTTTTAAGGTAGGAATTCCAGTCCTTCAAGGAAATCACATTATTTTCTTTAGTTTTAAGAATTAGAATTTTCGTCCATAACTTCTTAGGATGAAGCTTAGATAGGTGTAAAAGAATCTCATTGTTTTTATTTATATAGTACATACGTTTCCTTTTAATTGCATTTTTTTAAGTATTTGTGAGTGAGTACAAGAAGTTGATGGGTGATAAAGTGGCGACGGGGTGAGCACGAGCCTGCTCACGCAAGAACGTGTGCGTGTTTCTAGGAACATGCACGTGTTCTTTATATGAAAGGATCGGAACACCAAACCTCGACTCAGCATGCCACATATGCACACTCCCAAGAACATGTCCAGGTTATTGTTGAGCCCAATAAAAAGGCCCAGGGGTGTGGTTTGTGGCCATTTTGATCAATATGCCCATGTTTTGGGAGTTATTGAGAAAAATGAAAAGAGGGATTTTTCTCACCAAGGATCCACAAGATCCTAACGCCGTCTCAGAGGTAGGACATGTATGTATTTGTTATTTTTTTATTTACTTCTTAAACTATTTATTTCCATGTTTTTTGTAATTTTTTAATTTAATTGAAAAAATCAACCTAATTTATATGAACTCCCTAAGTCAATTGTAGCAAGAAACACACAAAGGCACAGAAAGGCATAGAAAAACCCCAACCCACCAGAAGCACCAAACATAAACATAGAAATTGATGAAGGGTTGACCAATTTAAGATCAATTGTTTGTGACTTAAGGGGTATAAGAGAGCCTAGTCGACTGTCATTGGTCACTTCAGTAAATTTCATTGTATTCTGCATTACAAGTTCCTAAGGTCATTTAACCAATATTTCTAAATACAGGGTAGGATGTTTTACTATTACAAGATTGGCATCAATAAAAACTATCTTTGAGACTTCAATATTACGAAACAAGATTTGATGTCACTATTTATTTATCTTAGAACCAGACTACAACCACCCGTCAAGAAGAGATGTATTTGTATGGATTGGTTTATCCACTAGAAATTTAAGGATAACTATATGGATAGATGGTTCATTGTGTTTTAAAAATCTCCCTACATTAATAGGGAGGTGCCTCTATATTTCCTAAGGAAATTATGGGAAGAGTTTATTTTTCAGTCATCATGTCAACTACTTTGACCTTAGTGAATCCTAGGGGGTGGGTCTAGGGTCCACATAGGATAGAGAGCATGCTAGGCATAAACCTGTGCTAGATCCTTGTTCTCCTAGGAGAAGGCCTAACCCCCTTTCTCAATATTCTCCCATTACAAAAGGTATCCAACAAACATAGTTATCCTTATCAATGTTGACTCAGATCCTAGTGCAGTAAGTGAGTTTTGTTTCATTATCTCAACAAGAGGTGTTTGTTCATGACATTGGAAGAGGGGTCAGACCTTCATCCCCTACAATAGAGTGCATCCAAGAGAGGGCACATGGACATAGTAGTCATTCATGTGATCCTTGTAGATGCTCGAGTTGCAAGTAGACTTGTTATGGGCCAATGGAGGCCAATGGACATCATAGTTTCATCGAGAAGGTAAGTATCTTAACCATCTCTCTGTTCTTCATGATCATATATATATATCTGTGTCTGTGTTTTGTGTATTTATTTCCATATCTTATTATATAAATTTTTTCAATTACTACACCCCTATAGCAGACCCTATGCACCGGTAGATGCATAAGTGTCGGTCTCCACCACTGATGCAGTAGTAGAGGAAACTTGTTTATTTGGTGTACCACATACATAGGTGTGTGTCACATTTGATAAATTCACCATAGTGATTTCATTATTTTCTGGCACCCACAAATATAATTTTCTTGTGTTTCTTTAGGTTGTGGTACCATACGGTAACAAGCTATGTCCACCTGGGAGGGACAAGTCACCACCTTCATAGGTATCATGTGTTGAGTTAAATCTTGT
>JASDQU010243652.1:56054-71254 GCA_032191745.1 Picea mariana | reverse complement strand
TCAATTAACTTATTTTCTTAAAATCAAGGTGAATTCTTAATTAATCATAAATAATTTTATATTTTACTCCATAACCAAAAACAATTTCCACCTAAATTTCTATAAATAAACATCATTATTAAATAATTTTCAATAAATTATATACTTTCTAATAATTTTAATATTAATCCTATATTAAAACCAAATACTGCTTTTCATTATAATTCAATCTTATATTCCAAAGATTTGATATCAAAAGAGTTAAAAAGATATATAGCATGGCGATCACGTTATAAATATTATGACAAAAATCCTTCCCGTGATAGTGAAGTAACAGGTTATTGCATTTAATGTTTATCTAAATTATCCCTCTTTTATAAATCCCACACAACACATAACCTGTTCTGGTTTGGTTACTCATAAAGTATTATTTATTCTATTTTTTGTTGTATTTTTTTATGATTTTTTGTTTTTGATTTTATTAAATTTTTTTGAAAAATAGTTGGATTTGTAGATTTGAGTGGTTAAGTTTATTCAAATGTTTTAAGAATTTTTAAACAAACTGAATTTATTTATACATTTAGAAATACAATTTAAACACTAGAAAATAACAATTTTCTCCAAATTTACATGAAAAAAAACCCCAAAAAATAATAAATCCTATACTCAATATATTATATCGAAGTGACATGTATCCACTCAAAATTCTACACAATATTACAGATTTCCAATGTTATAACCAGATAATCTGTCACTTCAATATTCCCGTCGCGCGGGCACAGAATTTTTGCCATTAAAACGTTCAGATTCAATTGACTCGTACACTCCGAACTTCGCCACATTTTCCTCTGTCGGCTTCAATATCAGACATGGTATCATCGATATCCCCGCATGCAAAAACCTACCACGAAGCTCTATTGGACATCTCAGAAGGACCTCCTCATTCTTCTTCGGCTTTCGGAGATTTGAGGCTCTTCCCACCCTCCATCAAATTCATTATCTGGAACGAGTTCTGCGAGAGATTTTCCTTCTATGGCCTCAAGGCAATCCTCGCCTTATTCCTCTCAGAGCGCCTCGGTCTCTCTCAAGTTCGATCAACAGAGATGTTTCATCTCTTCACAATGGCGTGCTATGCCACTCCAATGCTGGGAGCCATAATCAGCGACTCCTTCTTGGTAGACTATCAAAACCAGTCTTCTATAACCCTCATATTGAAATTGATAAATACATTAACATGCATGCCTGTATGTTTTGTTTTTGATCTGGCAGGGAAAATATAGAACGATATTGTATCTATCTCTTCTCTACGCAGTGGGGAACTGGGTGATGTCCATGGCTGCAATACCAGATCCCGATCCTGTAACTCACAAAGCTCCGATCTATTCGATGTGGAGCACTGCCATGGGTCTTTTACTCATAGCAGTTGGCACTGGAGGCATTAAACCCTGTGTCTCAGCTTTTGGAGGAGACCAAATAGAATTCTCTATGCTAGATGATCAAACCAAAGAGAGGCTTCGGAGGATATTTTTCTCTGCGTTTTACTTTGCAATTAATGTGGGTGCCTTCCTATCTATGCTCCTCACGCCACTGTTGAGGGCCAATGTGTCGTATGCAGCTGCTTTTGGAATACCTGCTCTTCTCATGGGTTTCGCTATAATTGTATTCTGGTCTGGCCGGAGAGACTATGCCGACGGACGGGCTGTGGGGAGGTTTTTTTCTAGTTTTATAAAAGTCATAGTTAGTGCTGTAAGGCTGAGGAAGAAAGAATCTGGTTATGTAAATGATGAACAAGTTAATTGTAAAGGAGAATCGAGCAGTGCTGCTCATTGGCTTGATGCTGCTAAGCTAAGCTGCGGTGCAGAAGAAGTTGAAGATGTAAAGGCTATCATCAGAATATGTGTTTTCCTTCTTCCTGCTCCTCTATTTTGGTGCCTGTATAATCAGAAGGCCTCTACGTGGGTATTTCAAGCGAAACAGATGAACGGGCATGTGTCCTGGCTCGGAAATGTTGTGATTAGGCCCGATCAGATGCAGGTAATTACTATCTATTCACAAGGCATAATAACAAAAACCTGAGGTTTTGCTTGCCTTCATATTTTTTAGGTGTATTATTAGAACGAACCAAAATTGACCAAGCCAGGTAATGGTTCTGGTCTTCTAACTATCTAGAGTTAAAAACAGCTGTTTCTTTTGGTTTTGGGAGAAGTCAGTAATGTAAATGTTGTTGTAAAATATGTTTGTTATGAGAAATTTTGAAATTATCCGTGGAATTGTTATAAATATCTATATTGTTAAAGATTATATAATTAATTACTTTTCTTGCGTACCAGGGCTGAAACTGAATTAAGTACACACGAGGGCTGAACTGAATTGGATACTCATTCACATACGCCAATCCATTACTGAACTAAGCAGAAAGACAATGTGATGAACTTTATTAGCAGAACCATCAATCAATCTATGGTAAATGTGAGTACCAGAGAGAGGGAGAATGCTTATACATGAAATCAGGGTTGAAAAAAATTATGGACCTTTAGGGGAAGTTGGTGTCTAGGCTTCAGTTTTTTTTCTAGCATGCAGGGATAGCTTCATAGAGAGAAGAGAAACAGTCACAGTTTAGAAAATTAAGATAAAACATATTTTCAATTTTATCTGAACATGATCATGATCTGGTCAATCCTAGCCAGAAGAAGAACTCATATAGTCCCTCCATCTGGTTAGTAAATAGAATGGAGGCTCTGAATTTTCTTGGCCCCATATTCAAGAAAAAAGTTCCTTCTTTCCTATATACTTGGTAAAGCAACACTATCTCTCTGGCATGCTTTTAGAAGGAAGACCTCCCTTTACCCAGCCTCGCGAGACCACACTGTAAGGATCTATGACCAATTTGATTGTAAAATATAGAGAATTACAGTAACGTATGACTAATTTGATTCTAAAATATATACAACTAGGGTAACATGATCAGGATTGTTTTGTTGACAGGCTCTTGATCCACTCCTTGTTCTCATTTTCATTCCGCTTTTGGACCAAGTGATTTATCCTTTCTTAGAGAAGCATGGAGTTGTTATGAAAGCAATCAGAAGGTTGATTTTGGGCATGCTGCTATGTTCTGTTGCATTTTTTGCATCAGGGCTGCTCCAGTTAGCAATTGATAAGAGAATCACTTCAGGATCCATCGCATCTTGTATTAACACTCTCTCAGATTCCAAGCCTGAGAATAAGGATCACATGGGATTGTTCAACTTAGCTTACCCAAATGAAAAGGAAAAGCAATTTTCAATTCTTTGGCAGGTACCTCAGTATGTAATACTGACAGCAGCAGAAGTAATATTTAGTGTCACTGGATTGGAATTTTCTTATTCGCAGGCCCCTGTTTCTATGAAGTCAGTTGTTCAAGCAATCTGGCATCTGACATCTGCTGAAGGTTTCTCTCCTTTTCTCTTTTTACCTAATAAATATATATCATGAGTAATAAGTCACGCTGTTGTATTTATTGAATATTCAATATTGAGTCCAATACTGATTAAATGTTCTGGTGTCGACAGGAGATTTGATCACCATTTTAGTTGTGGGTATCATTGGGAACCAACTATCAACATCAAAGAGGTCATTTTTGTTTGCAGCAGGAGGCATTATTGGTATGGTGTTCATGATATGGCTAGGTGCATGTTTCAGAGATGCAGATAATCCCAACGTTGATGCATGTTTCAGAGATGCAGATAATCCCAACGTTGAAGCAGACAGTGGGATTGTTAATTCAGAAATTGAGTCCAGCATCATAAGAAATGGTAAGCAAGCTTGTTGAAGAGGGCAATAAAACTAGATTTCTTTCAAACACTCTGTTTATGTACATTATAGCTGACCTCTCAGAGGCTGTCCATAGTTAGCCATGATTGTATATAAATTATGTAAATATAAGCCGATGTCATTGCACCTAGAGAAGTCGAGTGCTTTATAGCCCAACCTATGTGGGGAGATCTTCATTACTTCCTGTGTAACACTAAACTACCAAGAGAAGCTCAGTGCTTTATAGCTCCACCTAAGTGGGGAGATTTTCATTAGTTCCTTCCTGTGTAACACTAAACTAGACTGTGACATAAAATAAGAAAGCGTTGAATGTATATTTATATGTGACATAAAATAAGAAAAAGGTTGATTATATATTTATGTGTAGACATTAGCATGGATCTATATCAACTTCCTATCTGTTTTTTATTTTTGTTTTGTTTTCAATAAATTAGTCATTAAGATGGATTTGTGCTAGCAAGTTTATTTTTCATTTTTCAAGGAAGATGTTTTTTCTTGTGAACTGACAAAGCAAACATGGTTTTTCAAAATAAATGGCATGCTTAGAATTGCTTTCCAGTTGAATGCAAACACCTTACAGGTCAATTAATTCGAGTCTCTGTGCGATCTACATTCTTTTATGCATTTCCTTTTCCCCAAGACAGTTACAATAGGATTGCTCGAATTCCAAACATTTCATATAACTTAATCCGAACTCAGCCCATTCAAACAGGAATAAATAAATTTGAGCGTTACCACATAAAGCAGAAAGAAGTAAGGAACGCAACGATCATCTATCTTCTTGCTTATTGCAATGGTCTTATTGTTGTGAAATTTGCTTTAATACTTGCCACTAAAATTTCACATGCTCTTATCTTCAACTCTGTTTTTATACTAATCAAAGTTTGTTTGTTTCTTTTTCTGTCTATAGATATTTTTCAATTATATTTAGTTTTATATTTAGTTTGTAGTGATGAAACAAAACGGTTATGTGCACTTACAATAATCAAGGTGTTGCTTAACTGTTTTATGTTTTTGTTTTTTTGGCTGGAATTAGGCTATATAAATCACAATTTTCTGTTATTTAAATTGTATTTCTGAATCCAGAAATAGATTCAGCTTGCTGAAAAACCCCTGGGACACTCAGATTATACATAATTAACCACTCAAATCTACAGATCCAACACATTATAAAAAAAAAGACAAAAACATAAAACAGTTAAACTACGGCAATCAAAAAGTTCCTCAAGACTCAAACAGGATCACCACTCTTTAACAGAATAACAAGAAATAAATACACAACAAGGAAGGGAAACTTTACTAAAAAAAAATAAATACACAATCAAGTAGGGAAACTTTAATATATAAAGTTATAGTTGCTAAGTTTGAAATCTTTCTTTTTTTTTCAGGACAAAAATGTGTAATTTGATACTCTAGAAGAAATCAAAATATACATAGCAAGGTGCTTGTCCGGCATTTCAGAAAACAAGTCTCTATGCTTCTACAACACATAAAGCTAAGCTCCAAAAACTGGCCTAGAAAGTTTATTATTACAATCATCCCTTGGTGCTTGGCTTAAAATGCCAGACCTAAATACATCAAAAAAGATCATAATGTTCTGAAAACAACATCATAGAAGTTCACAACTTTTTCATCTTGTCATTCAAACAAGAATATATTCTTCCTCCTTTATGCAACTACTCAATAAAGAGACAAACCTCTTTTGGCAGAGGATCTCTTTCACCTGTTTCAGCTAAAAACCAACAAACCTTCCCGAAGTAGAGGTTATCCTTTGGAAAATTTGTCTGCCCTTTCACTTAGTTCTCTGCAAACAAGTGAGAACTAGTGAAAAAGAAATACATTCAAATTTGTTTATTACCTCTCCAATTTTGTTCATGATCGAGATAAGAAGTAAGTTTTCCAGCTTATTTATTCCCTTTGCCCAATCAATAATGAGCTTAGAATATCCCTTGATATGAAAATGGTTATGGCCGCTATCACATGCAATTTTCAGCAACAACCACAAGGCAAGCAATTCTGCCCTATCATTTGTAAAATGATTTTCTTTGAGAAAGAGTATGTCTTCTACTCCACCAAGTCGGGGGTTTATTGGCTTTCTTCATCAAAGTATCCCAAAGCCTTTGATTTGTCTATATCTTGAGATTTATAACTTTGGGATTGTTTACTTTATTAGGTTTCCAAATTCTTTCATAGGCAAATCTAACTTGATGGCTGACCTATAATGTTATGATCTCTTTTGCCTGGGAATGCCATTTTATTTCTTGTTAACCATAGTGCCAAAATAATAGTACAAGGAAAAGCCTTATTTTATGAAACCATTTTGTCGTATCAATTTTTAAAATAATCAGAAATAAATCCCCCTTCCCATTCATTTTTTTCATCTATCAATTTAAGAGCATCACACCAAACTTCATACATTCATCATAATTTTTGCAAAGAATACACTACCAAAACCCTTCCAAGTCCTTTTCTTGCAATTTTCCTATGTGAGTACCTTGTTGGATAGAGCTAGCCACAAAAATATCTGAGTTCTTAAAAGACCGTTCAACTTCCAGATTGACTTCCACAACCACTTCTTATCTCCTTCCTCATTATCTTCCGTTCTAACCTCTTAGCCTAGCTATACTATGAAAACTTCAGAAGCTTTATTCTTCAACCATATAATTTCGTGTTCTTCATCCTCGAGTCTAAAAGTGTTGTTTTTAAGGATAAATATCTATTACTGACATTAAATTTTCAACCTCTCCTTGGAGATCTAATTGAATTCCCAATTTCCAACCTTGATTCCAAATGTAACTGTTACCCCCCCATGCCTAGGGGTAACTAGAGGAGATCATGTCTTATGGCTTGCAATGGAGACAATGATCTCGACCATGATGATGATCAATTTGTGCCTAGAAATAGCATCCCAACAACTCCTCTCAGATTGTCTTTTCTACTTCAGATCAATCAAGCTCATCACATCCAGTCAAATCAGTGTATGGGAGATGGTAAGCCAATGTCACTGTGAGGTATGTTAGTCCTTCTTTCATGCAAAGTGTTGTGCTCAATTTACTAAGCATGTGGATGAGGATCATTGGCTCAAGAACTTATGTTTGTTGCTTTGTTTCACCTTGGTGGCCAACACTTGTGCTCTAGTCTTGTGTTGCCACCTCCCAGGGAAGAGGGGTACTATAGGGGGCCCTCACAAGGGTAACTTTTCGTTTCCCACCATACTTAACACTTTCCATCCTGGAGCCTGTCGTAGTGTACTAAACTTCGGTAATGGGTCATCGCCCATTCTCTCATGGGAAGAGGGGCTAAAGGCCCATAGGTTGATTGCAGTTGCTGCTAAAGGAATAAAATAACATGCTAAAAAAAAAGGAATGATAGCAAAGGACTCTCAAAAGTCAATCCAAACTTGAGCTCTACCCTTTCCGCGTTCGCCCCTAGTCCTAAGCAGTGATGCTAAAGCTTGAAACCTTATAAAAGGAGACTTGCAAATAATGATAAGAGTGAAAATAAAAAGACAGATGAAGGGGTTTGGAAAAATGTAGCACTTAGAATGTGGTAACTCAAAAGAAAACACACCGTTCACATAGACACTCATAGAAATAAATTTAGTGAAACCATAAGCCATGAAGTAAGCCCAACACATACCACTATCATATTTACTCTTGAAGGGTTCTTTTCTTTCACCGTTTCCTTCATGACATATCCCTCTACCTGGGCATTTACTTTCATTGTTTTGGTTGGCACACCTAATAGGGTTTGATGAAGCCCCTCCCATATTCAAACTTGACAACTTACATAAAGTATTGAGCTGGTGTGATATTTGAATGGGATACTAAGATGAATTACTCATGTGGCTTATATCTTAAGTAACAACTTAATTTGCATGATTCAAGGACTACTATATATTATGAACATTGGTTTACTTGATTTCATATTCTATTCTGATTTGGATGCCCTTGATGCGGTTCTTTGAAGAATGCCCTAGGATTTCACCCACGATGTTGTGTCTTTATTGCAGGATATGGCACATGTGATGCAGAGCAGAGAGTCACCCAGTGAATTGACACATTCAGACATGGGCTCTCACTTCTTCAAGACCTTGGACGATGGATATATATGATTGATTTTTGACAGATTTGGTCAAGGTGGCACAGAGATGGGCATAAAGCTCAAACCCTGGGCTCTACACCTTAGAGGCTATTTTGCACTGGATGGAGGAAGTTGCACAGGGAGATGATTGTAGGACTTGCAAAGACGATGTACAACCTTCTCCTCTTCAGACACCACCCCTTGCACCTTGGACACTGGACATTTAGATGATGAAGTCATGCTAGGGTTTGATAGAGATGATGGGGTTTGCTACCACTTAGATGTTAGTGATGATTTTGAGTTGAGGTGTAGCATTCTTCCACCACCTTTTCACCTCAAGCGATGGCACATGGCCTTGGAGAGGCTCTCCTATCCCATTGGGGGCATGATGTCACCACATGTGTGACCATTTATGTATTATTCTTCACATTTTCACATTTGTAAAGGAAAATCTAAGGGGTCGGCTCCACTAAGAGACATGTCTTTTCACTTTTGGTGACTTTTGGAGTGCTAGGGTTTCCTTATAAATAAGGCTAGCGCTCCTCTCATTTTTCATCATCACTTCCTCACTCATTTGTAGTGGGGTGACTTTAGAAAAGTTCGCAATATTCTCTCTTGTCTCTTGGATCTCATGCACTATCTTTGGAGGAGGATCTTTGTGGATGTTCTTTTCTTTCTTAGAGAATGTATTGCTACAACTAAGTTTTTTCTAGCCTAGCAAATTGAAGAAGTAAGTAATTGCTGCAAATTTTGCCATTGCTAATGTTTTAAAGTGTTAATTACTATCTTATTGTGTGTTACTTTGTCTTGGTGAAACCCTAGGAAGGAGATACAAGTGTTTCTCTCCATCATATGATTTTGTTTTCCAAGTTTATGAAAGCAATCTTTGCTAGGACTAAGAACCTAAGGCCTAAGAGTGTTTTCACCTCAGGGGTTTGATCTTAGCCTTCGATCCTTGACCTAGTTGACTTAGAAGAAAGAAAACAACACCTAGGGACCAAGAGTGTTTGCACCTTAGGAACCATTTTCTTGAAGATGTAGTCCTAAGGCCCAAGAGGGTTTGCACCTCAGGGTTTAGACCTCACTCTTCTTATTCACCCAGTTCAATATTCAATGTATTGCTTGTTTGATCCCATAAGCCCTAAAAGACAACGACACTAGTCTAAAGTTCTTGTGGTGAAAGTAACATTTAAAATTTATATTATGTCTCTCTCAACAATCCTACTAACTTCCCTAACCCTGATTTTAGCAAACAAATGTTATTTGTTGCTGCCGATACAAAAGTTTTCTACAACCATTGAATTTTACTTTAATTTGGTGCATACATACTTGGAAAAGTGGCTTGACACACTCATAAATATCATCGAGCAATTGGATAATATTGTACATGTTGAAGGATTGTTTTTCATGCTATTTTGCTACATTTTTCAGTACTATTTCTTGTTGTTGTACATTTTTTTATTGTTGTAATTTGCAACATCCATTTCATTTATTGACCATCTAGTGTCTAAGAGATCATCTTTGAACTTTATAACTTGGTAATTGGCTATATTATTCTTCAAATTGTTTATTGTCTCGTACATGTAAAATAATTACGTTGTTACCTTCATTTCTTCTCTTGGATCTAGACCTAACCACCAGGTGACTAAGATAAGGGGTTGTAGTCTTGACTAATCTTGCTATTTGATCCCTTGAGGTCACTAGGGAAGCCTTCCTTGTGGTGGACCTTCTTCCATCACTAAAACGAGGAAAGTCTCTACTTAGATGACAGTGGTAGACACTTCCAATTGTTACACAAGATTGGGATCTTGTGGAGGGCTTTGCACAAGTACAAATCCTATGATAACATGAACTATATCTAGTGTTTGTTGCATTTGATAAGTTATATATCCCCAAGTTATAAAAGGTGTTCTTTAAGAGTTTAGAAAGTCTAAAGTTACTTCAGAAATCCGTCTATGCATCATCCCCTATTCTTACTCTATTCATTTTTTGTAAATTTTAAACTAACCACTTCCTTAACAATGGAAATGCTTTTACTAAGGCCTTCCAAATAACTGAATCCCCTTCAAAGGCTTCACTTATTTTCTAATGCGATTTTCCATTGATCTAGGAGCTATGTACTTTTCAAACATAATGTTTCCCTAAAGACCTTTGTTTTGCATCATTCTACACAAACTTTTTGCAATAAAAGCATGTCCAAACAAATGTATATTTTTTAAACCCCGCCCTTCTATCTCTTTTGGCTTTCCAATTTTTTCCACTTAACCAAATGTATACCTTCTGTATCTATTTTCCTTGTCCATGGCAAACAAAAGCACTTCTTGTTTTTTTTCCAACATTCCTTTAGGAATATGTGCAAGATATTGTTATGCACCAAATGACCAAAATAGTATAAGAAGAGAGAGAAAGAGAGAGGTGAATCCATGCCTTGATAAAGAGAAAAGAATGAATGTGAAGCCTCTTTGAGGGGGAAACTTCCTTTTACAATAGAACAATTTTACAAGATGATGATCCTAAAACTAGGTTTCCTTGGTCTGTGTGTGTGTGTGTGTAAAACAAATGGTACAATTACAATTAAAGGGTCTAACCAAGAATACTAATATAGAAATATAAATATAAAAACTCAATATCTAGGGCTTTACATGGTGCTTTATATAGGGATTAACATGCCCCCCACCTTCAAACAAGTGTTTCCCTAATGTTGGATTAGTTGTGGATGTTTCTGCATGAAGAAGTCATCTTCCCATGTCACTTTTTCTCTTGGTAGGTTCTTCCACTTAATGAGGTACTCAGTAATTGCTCGATTTCGTAGTTGGTTAACCCTTGTTTCAAGGATTGTTTATGGTTCTAGTATGATTTCCCATTTTTCATTGATATTTAGAAAAATAGTTTGTATTGGGATCTTGTCACTGATTATTTTCTTTAAATAAGAAACATGGAAGACTGAATGTACATGTGAAGATGGAGGTAATTTCAATTTGTAAGCTATACATCCAATCCTTTGCAACACCTCATAGGGACCATAATACTTGGGTGCTAATTTATTGTCCTTTTGTTGCTTGAGGTACATTTCTTTGTATGGTTGTAGCTTCATAAATACCCATTCCCTCACTTCAAATTCCATTCTATTGCGATGTCAATCTGCTTGTCATTTCATCCTATTTTGTGTTGTAACCAAATTGTCCTTCAATAGTTTGAGCACCTCTTGTTGATGATCTATGTGGTCCTCCATTGCTTGAACCTTCGCTTTCCCTTTCAAGGGTGATGTGATGGATGGAGGATGATATCCATAAAGTGCCATAAATGGGGACATTTTCAATGAAGTATGGAAGGAGGTGTTGTGCAACACCATTTTTCTAAGGGAAACTACTTAACCCATTGTGTATGTTTATCAGATGCAAATAAACGAAGATACACTTCTATACATTTATTCGCATTCTAAGTTTGCTCATTATATTGATGATGGTAAGAGGAGCTGTGAGCCAATTGAGTACTCAAACAAGAAAAGGATCTAGTCCAAAAATTTCTAGTGAAAATTGTATCTCTGTCACTTACAATAATCTTAGGGATTCCATGTAGCTTTTGAACTATTTCCATGAATGTTGTGGCTATTGTACTTTCTTTAAAAGAATGAGGAAAAGAGGGAAAATGGACATACTTTGTGAGTCGATCCACTACTACCATGATGTCATTCTTTCCTTCGAACTCTGTTAAACCTGTAATAAAATCGATTGAACGTCTTCCCAATGTTGACTTGGTATAGCTAATGGTTGTAGGAGACTCGAGGTCTTGATTGTCTCTCCCTTATTTTGTTGGTAGACCACACATTGAATTACAAACTTTTGAACATCAGTTTTAAGACCTTCCTAGAAAAAATCCTTCTTGATCATGTGGTAAGTTTTCAAAAACCATGAATGTCCTTCTTTAGGACAAATGTGCAATTCCAAAATGACCTTTTATTTGAGTTGAGAATTTTTATATAAATATAGGCGATCTTGATACCATAGTAAATTATTATTCCACACAAATTTATCTAATGCACTTGGTACTCTTGTAGTTTTTGAATGATCTTGCACACTGTTAGCACAGGGGTAGACCCAGGGTTCAATGCTTAAGAGCGCACCAACAAAGCCCTAACTACCGACCCTTTCGGTAACACCTGCGAAGCAGATGAAGTCTCACCCGAGGTAGAGGCAGGGGTGGTTGCAAGACTCAGGTGTCTGCAATCTTAGCTAAGACACAGATCTGTGATTATATCATTTACAAAGCACTTAGCATCGATCATTCATCAATATTCAACCCTTTTTATACTTCGCAGACATCACAGAGCATCGCGGTGTACACTCAGATCTACAGTACTTCAACACTTAACCATAGTAACCCAGATAAGATCTAGTAGATCAGCACTAAGCATCCTCATACACATCAGATCTAACATTCATATATATATATATAAGAAGCACATAGCATATGTGGATATATCAAAGAACATAGCATAAGAAAAACACATTGAATCAAAGCACAGAGCATAACACACAGATTTATGTGGTTCACCCCCCACCCTGGGGCTACATCCACAAGATTTTCTTCTTTATTATCGTCTTCAATATGTTACAAGCACAAAGCATTCAAAACCCTTCTTTGCATAGGGAAAAAGATCTGCGCAGCTTGCTAGATCCTTCTTCCTTGCGTTACAACACTTAACTTCCTATAACAACCTCACAGTAACTTGCACTTAGCCTTGCAAGATTTACACAGTTTGCACGGAGCACTTATTCAACATCACATAGATGCACTACCAATTGCACTAAGCAATCACACCTACTTCACATCTATTTCACATCTATTTATACATACAAAAGTGGGCCTAAGCATGGGTAAACCCATGTGTCGACATCACTTTCCCATTACATTAACCCAAAACCCTAAAAGGGCCCAAAAGTGGACCGAGATCCTGTGATCTCTTCTTTGCCTAGCACTCCATCTTTGACAGGCTGTCGAAGTCCAAAAATGTTCAAATATGACCAAGTCTTCCTCAAAAATTAGTCAAGGGCCAACAGGCCCCCAACACTCACCCGTGACTCGTCCCAAGTCACTATGGTCTAATCAATTCCGCCTTGAATGCCTTGAGCTACTTCAACTTGCTGCAGTGCGACAACTTCTTGCTTAGTGAACTCCTGGATCACTGCGTCGTTTATTGACCCTTCCAGGCGTTGTTCTGCGGTGATGACAACCTGTTCAAGCTCATTTCCCTGGATTTCAACTTCAATGAACAATTGGCATGCCTTTTCTTGGATTGGTTGAAGTCATTGGGAAACTTCCATCACTTTACTTTGCGGCATGTGCACCTGTTGTTGGGAGGTGCGTTGTTTTGAAAACCTCTTCATTCTTTCGACTGGGGTTAAGGCCTTCAGCTACGCCTATAGCGTATCTGCATGCTGTTTTGATTCTTGGAGTTGTGCCTCCAATGCCTGCAACTCTAGATTCTCTGTGAGGTTCTCATAAGTCTAGGTGCTTCTAGTGCTCAGCTGCTTGCATTCCAAGGCAAAGGTTTTTAATCGACCAACTTCACTATGGGCAGTTGCCTCCCTTAGATCTCTTATTTCTTGGGGAGTCTCAGGCATGGTACGAAGTTCTAGATCTGTGATGCATTTCTGAAGTTGCTGGATTACTTCTTCAAGTTGTGCCACCTGCTATGGGACACGTTCTTCAATCTTCACTTCTATGACTGTCACAGAGCGAAGTGCTTTGTGAACCCTTTCTTGTACTTCAAGTTGCTCTGCTAGCAACTAATCCTTTCTCTGTTGTAACTGTGCTTTTTCCTCATCCCACTTCACTTGCAGGGAAAGCTTTTCCCATTCTACCTTACTCTGTTGTTCTACAAGTGCACTCTGTACTTGTGTCAAAGCCTGGGTGGCTTGCGCTGTGTCTTCTTGAGTTTGTCGAAGGCGAGCTTTGACTTTATCAATGATCTGGTGTAATTGGGTGGGCTCATCGCCTGTTCCTGCTGTTCCAATTGTCAAGGGCACAGTAGAAACTACTCGGCTAGACTGGAGTGCTTGCTGCACTTCTTGAAGTTCGCCCTTGATTCGGTTGAATACCTCCTCCTGCTTCGCTTCTTGCTTTTCTGTGATCTCTAGTGAAGCATCATTCAGCGCAACGATTAAGAAGTCGAAGTCATTCGGTGTGAGGGTAGTCTTAAACGTAGTCCGAGTGGCTTTAGTTTTCTTTCGGGAGGAGGGATTTGGTGGGGTAATCTTCCTTGTCTTAGAGGGATCCTCCTCCTCTCTAGGCAGAGTAACCTCGCCTTTGCTTTTCTCAACTTCTTGCCACCTAGTTCTTCACCATCACCTCCCTGTGCAGGTGAGATTGAAGTAGTCTTCATAGATGTGCTATGGACATATTGAACTTCATTATCCTTCTTAGTCTTGCTTGGTCCAGTTGTATCCAGCATAGCTTCAGGGCTTTCCACGTCGGACATTTCTGCTGGGTTCGCTGTAACAAGGAGGTTCGCTGACCATTCCTTGGTAATCTTCTCCAAGTATTCTTCTATCAACTTGTAGTACGACTGGAGCCGTTTTTTGTGCTCATCAGCACGCGCTGTGATATAGGTGAAGTGGCGGTCCGTGCTGAATTTTATCAAAGGTCTAAACCTATGAAGTGTGTTTGGGGTGAGGCGCGGTGTAGACTGGATTGCATTCTTCAATTGGTTGTAATAGGCGTGGAAGACAACATTGGACTGCCACTGCTTGTTCATGTTGTTGGAGTACCACAACATACAAAACTTCACAGCCAGTTTTTTGTAGGGTTCAATCTCCAGAAAAGTGGCACCTTCTGGTAGCTCCCAGGCGATGAAAACGATTAGTATGAGCAACCAAATAAAGTGGAACTCATACCCTTGGTCTTACGCTTCTCTGCAATCAAGATCTAGCTGGTTTGCAAGGTATTGCGCCCAATTCATCTGTAGTCCCTCGACGCACTTCCCTGCGAGGTCAACTACGAATCCAGTCACTTGTGTTGGTCTGTTCTTGCGAACTAGCTTGCCCGCGATCAATTGACAGGCAAGGTGCACTGTGCCACTCTGGATAGAGGCTATCTTGTAGCCTCGCATGCCTTTCTCAACATTGCCATAAGTTTCTTTTATCCTCTGCACTAGTGCTCAGTGTGAGGTCTTTCTAGGGTAAAAATCTTATGGGTCAGGGCCTTGCATACTAAGGCCTGTGATCCGATTGATCAAAGTCGGGTCCACAGTGATGCGGCGGTCCAACCATAAGTATCCTCTGTGGTAGCAGGACAAAAGAAACTTGACGCATGCGTTGACTTCCTGG